>JABSTQ010009435.1:0-267814 GCA_013358835.2 Ixodes persulcatus | reverse complement strand
GAATGGGTCAACCCATACAGGCACGGGTTTCCTGTATCTGAAGGGTCAACCCATACAGCTACGGGTTCCTGTATCTGAATGGGCCAACCCATACAGGTACGGGTTCCTGTATCTGAATGGGTCAACCCGTACAGGTAAGGATTCCCATTAGCATACGGGAGACCCGTATCACATACCACCGTATGATTTATACGGGTCAACCAGTATGAATTTTTATACAGGTTTTTTCAGTAGGGGATGCTACACGTATGTTCAGTCTAAACCTTGGTGCACTGCAAGGCCAGTTTGGAAAATCCGCAGTTTCATTATTTTCAAGATACCATGCCTGAAAATGAATGTGACAAATTAACCAGGTTAAAATATTTAATCCACACCCGGCCCAAATATTAAGGAAGTATGTCAGTGTGTCAATTTATAACTTACCATAATTTCTTTCGGCATCCCGAAGGCGTCGTTTCGAGGTCAAGTTTTCATTTTGGAGAGTCTCCACCTCACCCTCGCAGCTGCAGCCACACTGAAATGTTTGCAAAGTTTCTGGCAGGGCAATTAAAAGCAGGCAGTTTCTCTCAAACTCTGCGTCACAGATTTCGTCTTTTTCATCATTTTGTTCTGTTTAAGGGTGATTCGGGGGGGGGGGGTTTCAAATGCAACCTTCACGCACGTTTACTTGAGCGCTAAACGCGGATGAAACTATTGCCGGCCAAGCTCTGAACCAATGGGAAGAGGAAGACGAAAACAAGGAAGTGGGACTTGGAGCGTTTCGGTTGACCAACCCCGAACCTGTGACAACCGCATGGGTCATTCAACACACGTCCCATACCGCTCAAACATTGTGCCGAACTGCATTTTGAAGTCAGTCCCGCTTCCAACGGTGTATGAACAGGGACATTCATTTCGTGGCATGCCTTGTGACGCAAGCTGGAAACACACCGCTGCTACTTCATTAGGGAATAACAGTGGTCGTCGGCTTGATCACATCACAGTTGCAGAATAAAAATAATTAAAAAAAATGAAGCGAAAAGGAACTACTGCTTTATCGAAACTTCTAATAAAGAAACGTAAACCAAGTTCAATTTAGGAAGGTCAGGGGACCAAAGTTTGCTCTAACAGTATCATTCAGTTCAATTCCATAACTTCAAAACAAAGGATGGCTATCCTCTTGAACTATTTTGGCTTCAAAGGAATATTTGCTTTGCATGAACCGAATTCCAAGGAAGTCTAACCTCTCAAATCTAATGAAGTATGATCAAAGTAATCAATTTATAGTTGGACGACATCAGTCCACTGCTAGACCAATAATACATTTTCTAAAGCAACGGATTGAAAGTAGCATTAAGGAATTCAATAAGTGCTCTGTTGACTAAGCTACACTTTATTGCAACATACACAGAATGAGTGGCAACTTTTCACTATGTTGAGTACAGATCGAAACATAAGGACAAATAAAAGAAACACAACTAGCTAAAAAAGAAAAGAAATCTAGCTTAACAAGCAAGCGTGTGCCGAAAAAATAGGGAGTTTTAGAACCCTTACAAAAATGAACAATGAGTTTCAATCGAGCTTCTAATGAGTTTTTATAGAGTCAAATGAAACTCATAAGAAACTCAACGTTAAATGAGTTTTATCATTACAAAACTAATATTTATTCTTTTGATTTTACTCATTACACATTCAAATGAGTGTTATCATTACCCACTCAATATATATTCTTTTGAATTTACTCATTACAAATTCAAGTGAGGTTTATCGTTACCCAATGAATATAATTTCTTTTGGGTTTACTCATTACACATTCAGATGAGTGTTATCACTAAGAACACAATATTCATTATTTTGAGTTTACTCATTAAAAAAATTGCAATGAGTTTTATCGTTACCGACTCAATATCCATTCTTTTGAGTTCACTCATTACAAATTCCAACGAGTTTATCGTTACCCACTCAATATTCATTCTTTTTGAGTTCATAAATGTACTGAATACTAATGCAAATGAGTATTATTATTAAGAATGCAATATCAGTTCTTTTGAGTTTATCCATCGATACTCAAGTGAGTTCTACCATAAGGCACCCAATAGACATCAGCTAATCCACAGTGGAGGAATTAGATAAAGGTAAAGGTGAAGATAATCATGAATGCAGATTGCCTGCTATTCAGAAGACATTCTCCTCAAATAAAGTAATGTTCAAAATTGCAATCCAATAACTTCTCATATTTATTAACCATTTATTAACCCTTCTATGAAATCAAAACATATTCAATTATTCCCATTCTCAACTAGCACACTGCCTCGGGCGATCAAAATGACACAGCGATAGACATAATGACTCAATACAGCATCTGCTCCCAAACTTCCCTACGCGCGTAGTCCACTAAAATATAAAATATATCCTGCCACGACCCCGTCCCCACCTCCATTCGCATTTCGCTAGACCACAAGTCTTACCATCTCAGTGCATTAGCAGTAACATATTGAAATTGACTCTGAAATTTAGTTTCCCAGGTAATACAGGTTTTTAAAAGTTAACAAATTTAAAACCATTGGAAAAAAAAAGAAACAAGCCAGCAGTTGTTTTGCGACTTCGCTAGGTCAGTCACGACACCCCTGGGGTTCGCGTCTCACAGTTTGGGAAGCACTGCTGTTTAATATTACAAATACAGAGTGCTGCTTAGAACATTTTTCAAATCATTTATAAGTAGCAACTGTTGATTTAATACCACGCAAAAATTTAAACCAACTCTCACACAGTCTCACGGAAACATAATCCCAAGTTTCCACAGAATAAAAATCGGTAAGAACAAGACGAAATACACACTAGGCTGATTAATTAACTCTGAGTGTCATTTTGTTTGAATTCAATACACATGAAAATAAAAGAGGAATAGGAATGCCAATAGGCATACCTTTTGGTCCTATAGGAAGTTGGATTGCTCCCATAGGGACTTTATCGGACCATTAGGAATTTTTATCAGTCAAACGAAAATATTTTGTTTGCCAAACAGGAAATCTAGCCCAATTGTGCATGTATATTTGAGCAATAGGAACCAATTAGACGTATGTCTGTCAGGAGGATGTAAATGCATATTGGACGCAACAATTGAGAATCGGATCAATTGGAACATGTTTCTTTGCTTTTGAAAAGTTATTTTTGGACGAAGCTGATATATTTTTCAGACATCCAGCTGGGGTAAAAATAGTCCCTGTCAGAAATACACCGGCCCATTTGATGCATGTGTAATGTAGCCTGGGCTGTATGATGCAAATATCTGTTCCACGTCCAAAGAATGTATTGCTAGAATTCAAGCATGTATAAAAGTACATTAGTCAAGTTAATTATGCGACAGTGTTACGCTTATTTTTCAAAATATTCGGATGGCAAAAATGGTTTCAGCCCAGGCTGAAACCAAAAATGATTAATAAAAATAATCATTAACAATTATAAAAAATTATTAATAATAGATAATTATTAATTCAAAATAATTAATATTTATTAGTAATTATTAATAATTACTACTAATTATTAGTAATTATTAATAATTACTAATAATTATTAGTAAATATGAGTAATTTACTAATAATTACTAATAAATATTAGTAAATTATTAGTAATTTACTAATAATTTATTAGTAAAAATAATTTACTAAAAAAATACTGTAAGCTGAGTGTAAATTAAAAGAAATCTCCCAAAAAAATAAAAAAATAAATTTTCTCCCTACTGCATTGCACCCGAAACTAATAGCGCGTCGGCGCTAATTGTGATTTGCACATTTATTTCCTGTGCTTATAATAATACCTGTAATCACCCTCTTTTACTCCTAAGTTTCTAAAGACATATTTACGGCCCCCCTCTATCGCGATTTGGTCAGTTTCGGTTTCAGTATAGTAACTTTTACTGCTTTCGGTTTCGTATTGTCAGATTCGCGTCTTCGACGCCCCATCGGTAGCGACACCAGTTCTTTAATTTTTTCTTTTTCCGGCATCGCGACCGTTGAGACCGTTGCCGTTGCGTTGGGTAAATGTGTTTTGCGGGATGGAAATGCCTTTAGACATGGAAATGTGCTAATTTAATCAAGTTTATCTATCTGTGAAGTTTCGTCTTGTGATGATTATGTTCAAGAAGAGCGCGGAAGCCCGGCGACGCGACAGAACGAGCAACTCGACGCAGTTGGTAAGCTTGCTTCTTTGCTTGCATTGTAAGTAGACGCCTTGAACGAGAAGTGAACACTGGGGAGTTTTAGAATAACGTCCGCAACCCCAAAGAAATGACGTCTTCGCTGCTGTGCATGCGCAGACCCAGAACAAGCATTCGGAGTCGAGCTTTGGGCCCGTTATTTCTCGAAAATAGCGTGGGTACCGCAAAAGGCGGCGCCCACGACATCTCTGTTGATCGCGTCTTCGACGCCGTCGCCCGCGCGGGAACTGCGTGAGTCGCACTCGGCGCGGTCGGTATGGTCGAAGCGTATTGAAAACGCCACGGATCGCTGGAGTCACAGCTCAAAGCTATCGAAGCGCGTCTACTTACGATCGCGGAAGACATGTAAACATGAATGGGTAGTCGATCGTCTGGGCTTCGTAAGTACAACAGAGCAGCTTGGCAGTGACAAAAACAAAACATACATAATTGAGTATAAAACTGTTACTCTAGACGAAAAACATGTTTAATTTTCAAAATATAACGTTCTAACTTCCAAATAAAAGCAGTCGCGACATCTTGGTGGCGTTTTAAGCGCCGAGATGCTTGCGTTTTGGGGGTCCCCGGCAGAGAAACGCTATTCTAAAACTCTTCGCCGCAATCCTCGCTATTTTGCCCTCCGTAACGCGCGATAAAATAGCGCCCGGTAGTCTAAAACTCCCTATTTTCTCGGCAGACGTTTGCTCGTTAAGCTAGATTTTTTTTTTTTTTAGCTAGTTGGGTTTGCTTTATTCGTCCTTATGTTTGTATCTGTGCGTAGCATAATGAAAAGTTGCCACTCATTTTGTGTATGGCCCGAGAAAGTGTAGCTTATGTCAACAGAGCACTTATTGAATTCCTAATGCTACTTTCAGTTCGTTGCTTTAGAAAATGTCTTATTGGTCTAGCAGTGTACTGATGTCATTCAACTATAAATTGATTACATTGATCATACTTCATTACATTTCAGAAGTTAGACTTCCTTGGAATTCGGTTCATGCAGAGCCAATATTCCTTTGCAGTCAAAATTGTTCAAGAGGATAGCAATTTTTTGTTTTGAAGTTATGGAATTGGACTGGATGGGTACTGTTAGGACAAACTTTGGTCCCCTGACTTTCTGGAATTGAACTGGGTTTACATTTGTCTGTTAGAATTTTTGATAAAGCAGTTGTTCCTTTCTGCGTCTTTTTTTTTCTCTTTCATTTTGCAACTGTGATGTGATCAAGCCGAGGGCCGCAATTATTCCTAAATGAAGCAGCAGCAGTGTGTTCCCAGCTTGCGTCACTTTGATTCATTTCAAGGCATGTCACGAAATGAATGACCCTGTTCATGCACCGTTGGAAGTGGGACTGACTTAAAAATGCAGTTCGACACAGTGTTTGAGTGGTATGGGACGTGTGTTGAATGACCTATGCGGTTGCCACGGGTTTGTGGTTGGTCAACCCGAAATGCTCCAAGTCCCACTTCCTTCTTCTCGTATTCCTCTTCCCATTGGTTTGAAGCTTGGCCGGCATTAGTCTCATCCGAGCTCATGCCTTTGGCGCTCAGGTAAACGTGCGTGAGGATTGCAATTGAACCCCCCCCCCCCCCCCGAACCACCCTTAAACAGGACAAAATGACAAAAAAGAAAATTTGTGACAGCAATGTTCGAGAGAAACTGCCGACTTTTAATTACCCTGCCTGAAACTTCGCAAATATTTCAGTGTGGCTGCAGCTGTGATGGTGAGGTGGATCCAATATGAAAACTGAACCCTGAAGCGACGCCTTCGGGATGCCGAAAATAATTATGGTAAGTTAGAAATTAACCCACTAGTATACTTGAGCCAGATGTCGATTAAAAAATTTTAATCCAGTTTATTTGTCACATTAATTTTCAGGCATAATATCTTCAAAAGAATGAAACTGCAGATGTTCCAAACTGGCTGAGGTAAAGCAGCCTTGCAGTGCACCACGGTTTAGACTGAACATACTTTTTTGTACCGTCCACAAGGTGTAGCTCTTACATTGAAGTTTTATGAGCTAGTTTCTTCAATGTTTGAACTGTCAGCGTGCCAGCTGGGTAGTGTGTAATTGACCCCATAAGTGATGACGTCACAACAAGGCGTCTGGGTCCAAACAAACCGTTGCTAGGGACGTTGCTATGGACTAATGCATGGAGACTCCACATGAGGCTAGATTTTTGCTTACAAGTAAGTAAATAATTTTTCGTAAGCAACCTAACTTCTTGATATCGAATTATGAAGATGTTCTTGTCGTCTCAGTGTCGTATCGCAACGATGAAAGCCATTCTGAAGACTTACACTCCGCTTTGCTTTGGTAGCAGACGACGCGATAGATTTGCTGGTTTCTGTTGCAGCGGGCGTCTTCATTGAATTGCGTCGGTAAACGAGCGACAAAAACAAGTGCATCACCATGGCCGTAGAGGCCTCCGCAATGTGCGTTTTGTTTTTTCTGTGAAGAACCCAGCTTAGTTACGAGGGGTGAAAATGCAGTAAAATCAAACCACGTCATGCAGATCAGTTACGACGACGACCTGAAGTTCTTTACCGGCGTAGTGCAGGCCAGCATGAGAAACAAATCGTACGCCGTCGAGGTAAGTCGTTTGTTATTATTATTATTGTGGTTGTCAGGTTATTAAAGAATTGTATGTCTATCGCAGTTTCGCAGTATTTTGCTTTTTTTTTCCCCCTTGGTATACATAAAATTCCGTGGATGTGCTCTTTTGGGGAAGATCTTCATCGAACCCGCGATGCGAGTACAATCTGTAATGAACTCACCTTATGTTTTTTATCAAGTTCTTTCGCGCTTTGGGGTCTTGCGGAAATCTGAAGAAACTGCAAGGGTCTTTCACCACGCGATGGTTACAACCAGATATACGAAGCACCCTCGCATAGCGCGAGTCCGCAAACAAAAGTTGGGATCTCTACCGATCGCCTGAAGTGCTTTTCTCACGGGTGCAATGCGATCTTTTAGCAGACGATCATCTCGATCGACGCCCGGACTTTCGATAAACCATATTTTACATCGCACCCACTATGAATTCTTAGATGTGTCTGAAACTCATTATATTTCAAACAAATGCGATGTCAGAATATCGTCTTTATTCACACGATTCAAACGACGGCCCCGGTTTGGCCGGCCGGCGTGCGGCAGACGGCATACTTCTTGCATTCGTCGTCTGCTGCAGGCATCTTGAGGACCGGAAGTTGCAGTCGTAAATACTTCAGAAACGAGCGATTACCGGAACACTTCTGTCGAAACATATATGACATTCAAGCTTTCTACATTTGTGAGTTTTAGAAGTTTAAATCCTACTCCTGATTTTTGAACGGTCGGGTTTTCGTAGCGAAACCGAGTCACATGTAATCGTCCATAACAACGACCCTAGCAACGGTTTGTTTGGACCCATGACGTCACGCTTACGGAGTCAATTGTTTTTATAGCGCAAGCAATATCTTAATCCAGGCGGCAGGAAGTTTCAGCTAGCAGTTGACATGGTTGGACAACAGTGTGCATGCTTGCTTTCTCTGCAGCGGCCAATAAAGCAAAATAACAGCATGTGCAGATTGTCCATGCATTTAATTTTTTGTTTGTGGTTTGTTTCAGACTACATGTGCTCCCAGTACAAGGGGGTGGCCCTCCAGGCGCTGACGACCAGCATGTCGTCTCTGCTGTGCTGTCGAGGAAAATTTAAAGGGTAAATATTGCAGCTGCAGTTTTTTCTTTTCTGTCCCTGCTACACTTCCTGTGAATTTCTCTGCATGCTTGGTCTTTTTTTTTTCATGGTACTGTAAACTTTTGTTATAGTCCGTTGCAACTATAGAATAGCAGAAGCCCCTCCCACAATTCCCTTTGCTTGCCATGATTGGCGGTGTCCTCTCGGCTCTCCTCCTCTCTAGTGTTTCCTTACTAAAAAGAGTGAAGGGCTTTGTGGGGGGAGCTTCTGCTATTCTAGAGTTTCAACAAAGAATAACGCGACCTCGGTTAATTTAATCATTTCGAAGAGTCCTAGCGGGCACCCATGCATTTTTATGGGAATAACTCTGCATCATATTTTGAACCGAGAAAATGACCCCACGAACAGGAAAGCACGGGCCTTCTGCTACAAAATTAACCGGACCAAACTTTGATTTCAAGATAGACCAGAAAAAGTCGACTCCTGTCTTATAAACGGTAGTAACAGAAATCCTGTGCTATACTCGCGGTCAACTTTCTGTGGCAATCCGAAGAGAGGAGGAAAGTGCGTGTACAGCGGTTGGTGCACCCTCTCCCCTAGCATTGACTGCATTGCCACAGAAAGCTGACCGCGAGTATAGTCTCGCCACAATGGGAAGCCATTGCTATGACCCCCATCTTGATTTCTTTAATGCTTGTTATGGCTGTTTTCACATCTGGTATTTTCACTGTTCTTTGGCCAAAAGTGAGTGGCAGGTCGCCATAGGTGTCCAGAAGAAAGCGGTCACATATGCAGAAATTTCTAACAAGTTCGTAGCGCAGTGGCGCTTCGCCGCAACCGAGGAAAAACTCTACGGTATTGTTGGTGCAAAACCTTAAGCCTCACGACTAGCAGCAACTTAATCGTAGACGTACTGCACCATACCGCGTTTATTTGAGCTCTACTCCACACAAAAAATTACAGGGGCACTTAGGTATCCCTTTGTGGATTGAATGCGAAAGCATTGCCATTCCTAACGACACTTCCTTTTTTTTTCCTGTATTGTTAGGAGTGGCGATGCTTTCGCAATCAATCCACGTTGGGATACCTAAGTGCCCCTGTAATATCTTTTGTTTGCGTTACATCATGTGGCGTCACACATTATGGTACGTCATATCGTCACGTGAAGTGTGATGTCATCGAACCAAGGACATATTTTTATGACCATCTTTCGGGCACATCAATGCCGATGCCGTCGTTTGCCGTAATGGGACAAGCTTCTTTTTGAGGGGAGAGTAATGCCGCATTCCGAAGCGGCTGAGATAGCACAGCAGCTAGCATGCCCTGCTCTCACACAGCAGCACTGTGTTCGAATTTGAGCCGTGGAAGCACATTTTATTCTTTCTTTTATTCCTCTGTTGGCATTTGGTACCACTCGGTTAAAGCCGCCGGACGCCGGATTTTCCGCTCCATGAACATATAATGCTTTCGCATTAAAAAGGCACATCCAGTCAGGAATGTGCCTTTTTGTGTGGTAGAGTCGCACAGCTGCCCTCCACTTCGAAAATCACAACTGAAGTATGAGGGGGCACTATACTTCGTTTCACTTTATCTGCGAGCGAAGCCAAAGCTAGAAGCGCGAGACCAGTGCTTTTTGCATTTCTGCCCAGCTCGCGCGCTCGAGCAAAGCCTGAACGCACGGAGCTTGCGTGCTCGCGCTTCCTGTTTTGCCTTCGCTCGCACATAAGGTGAAACGAAGTATAGTGATCAACAAATGAGGTTCACGCCATTCATAGGTGAAGGATCCATTTGCCGTTGATCGCAATCCTGCACCTCGTTAGCTCTAACCGGCAGATAGTCAGCTCGGCAGACTTGTCGGCTGAATCATCCGGGTGTAGTTTAGCGTTGTCCTTATGCTGCTTCAAGCAGGGATGCATGCGAACAGTGCGCATAACACATGCCTCTTGCCAACACTTCTAACTACATTGCTGGTCGTGACGTGCGGTCATGTTTGCCCTAAGAAGTTTGTAAGACACTTTGGATGATGTCGTAATATTCCGTTGTAAGTCACACAAAAGTTGCGACAATTCTGTTTCATTAATACGGGTTTCTTCTCAGATTTTGTCATACGCAATTTTTTATCGTAAGTTTGCTTTTTGAATTCGGCCTCTGATGTCTCGATCCTCCCAATAATTCAAACTGTGTATTGCATCGATTATGAAAGCTGCAGTTGATACACACCCATTTGGAGCATTGCTTTATGATCCGCATAGAACCCTATTACCGTTTTTTCCTGTCCATTGTGATTAAAAATACTTTTTCAAGATAGTAAACAAACACAAAAAAATACACAGAGACAAGAAGTGGGCGTAAAACAGTGAGAGATTGATTCTCGCAGACTCGGGGGCAAAATGTACTTTTGCACCATGGTGCCCCTGACAATGTTATTAGTGCCACTCATTAAACTACCAAGGTAGTGTGAAAATTAAGTGCCTGGGTGAGCAAAAATGTAGGTATTTTAAATGTGACTTTCCGCATTTAAGGCTAGTTCACACATACAGTGCAGCGCTAACTAAGCCCTGTTAAGGCAACGAGTCAGTGCTACTTCCATGGCTTGTATCATGTGTTCTGAGTTGCCTCCTTTTATACAAAAGACCGATGTCCCGGTTTGTAATACTGATTCAGCACTGAGGTACTGCTGCGCTGTGAACAGGATACCTTGCTCGGACATTGAAGTTTAGATGAGCAGATCGATGTGTAACTGTGCATCTTTTTTCTTTATAGGTTACCAGTATCCCGTGGACGCGAAGGCAGTACAAGGTCTCCCGCGGACACGAAGGCAGTACAAGGTCCGCCATGGACACGAAGGCAGTGTACCATAGACTCGAATTTCACATTTTTAATAAACCAGTTATTGCTCCTTCCCACGGTTTTATGCAGGCCTTTCCTGAACCCTGAATGAGTATATAGGCAAACATATAAGTGACACTCGCACTCACTTTCCCCTTCCCTCAAAACAGCGGTTACATCCAGACAACATATCATACAACCTATTGTCGTCTTCCCTCTGAGAGCTCTATCTAGAAACCCATGCTAGGAGTATAATTTCTAATACATTTCATTTGAAAGTCTAGTTACACTGCTTTCAGTCTCTGTTGAAAATCAAATGTTTTTTTCTGCTGCGTTGCAATTGAGGTTTTGATGGGCCCTCTCATTAGGTATATTCCGACTCGTCGGAATATACCTAATGAGATGGCACGTCAAAACTTCGGTTACAACGCGGTAGAAAAAAACATTTGATTTTCAACCGAGACTCAAAGCAGTGTATCTAGACTTTCAAATGAAATGTATTAGAAATTCTTATGAGGTGGAACGGCAAAACCTTAATTGAAACGCGGTGGCCAATAGTTTTCGTAAACTCCTTAGGGACTCGTTACAAAAAATCTATTGTTTTTCAACACAGACTCGAAAAAGTGTCAATAGACTTTCAAATTATATTCATATGAAATATATTAGAAACTTTATGCGGTAGCTTTGTCGAAACTTCAATTGGAACGCGGTGGCCAATAGTTTTCGTAAACTCCTTTCGGATTCATTACAAAACTCATTTGCATTTCTACTGAGACTCGAAAAGATACTCCATAAACGTTCAAATGAAATTCATTAAAAATTTTGGTAAGGGAATACCGGGCGCCACTTTTCCCGCGCGTTACGGACGGCAAAATAGCGAGGATTGCGGCGAGGAGTTTTAGAATAACGTTTCTCTGCCGGGGACCCAAAACGCAAGCATCTCGCGTTTAAAGCGCCACATTGATGTCGCGACGGCTTTTATTTGGAAGTTAGAACGTTATATCTTGAAAATCAAACCAGTTTTTCGTCTAAAGCAACATTTTATAGTTGTTTTATACTCAAAGCCGCATGCTTTTGTCACTGCCAAGCTGCTTTGTTGTACTTACGAAGCCCAGACAATCCACTACCCAGACATGTTTACATGTCTGCCGCGATCGTAAGTACACGCGCTTTGATAGCTTTGAGCTGTAAATCCAGCGATCCGTGGCGTTTTCAATACGCTTCGTTACCGACCGCGGTAGCGGTCGCCGAGTGTGACTTACGCAGTTCCCGAGCGGGCGACGGCGTCGAAGAGGGAATCAACGGAGATGTCGTGGATGCTGCCTTTTGCTGTACCCACGCTATTTCCGAGAAATAACGGGCCCCAAAGCCCAGGTCCCAATGCTTGTTTTCGGTGTGCGCATGCACAGCAGCGACGACTTTATTTCTTTGGGGTTGCGGACGTTATTCTAAAACTCCCTAATGTTCACAATTTGTTCCACGAGTCTACAATGCAAACAAAGACCCATGCTTACCAACTGCGTTGAGTTGCTCTTTCTGTCGCGTCGCGGTTCTTCCGCGCTCTTCTTGAGCATAATCATCACAAAAGGAAACTTCACAGATACATAAACGTGATTAAATTAGCACATTTCCATGTCTAAAGACATTTCCATTCCGCGACATACGTACCCAATGCACGACAACGCAACCATGTCGGAAAAAGAAAAAACAGCAACAAAGAACTGGTGTCGCTACCGATGGGGCGTCAAAGACGCGATCCTTAAAATACGAAACTGAAACCAGTAAGAGCTACAATACCGAAACCGAAATTAACCAAATCGCGATAGAGGGGTGCCGTAGAAATGTCTTGGAAATGTCTTTAGAAACTTAGGAATTAAAGAGGGTGAATACAGTTATTATTATAAGCACAGGAAATAAATGTGTAAATCACAACTAGCACCGACGCGCTATTTATTTCGGGTGCAATGCGGTAGGGACTAGACTTCTACAAGATATTGTTTTTTTTTAATTTTTCGTGGAGATTGCTTTTAATTTACACTCAGCTTACAGTATTTTATTAGTAAACTAGTTTACCGCTCCATGATCTCATGTTTCGTTTAGAGTATGGTCCTAATATTCCTTCAGGAAAGCAAGCATCGCAATAGGTTATTTCCCTCTAAATTATGACTATATCTGAGTCTTTGATTCTAGCATTAATTTCGAGCTACAAAACTATTTGAATATTAATAACCCCATTGATGTACAACGATGGTGTGTCATGTATCCTTGGCTGAAACCATTTTTGCCATCTGAAAATATTGAAAAATAAGCTTAACACGGTCGCATAATTAAATTGACTAAGGTACTTCTATACATTCTGGAATTCTAGTGTGGACACACCCTTTGTACGTGGGACAGATATTTGCATCACACAGCCCAGGCTACAGAACACATGCATCTATTGGGCCGGTGTATTTCTGACTGGGACTCTTTCGCCTCAGTTGGATGTCTGACAAATATATCAGCTACGACCAAAAACAACTTTCCAAGAGTACAGAAAGATCTTCCTATTGATCCGATTCTCAAATGTTGCGTCCAATATGCATTTCCATTGTTCTGAGAGACATACGTCTAATTGGTTCCTATCGCTCAAATATACATGCACACTTGGCGTAGACATTCATATCTGGCCGACAAAACATTTCGTTTGACTGATAAACACTTCTAATGGTCCGATAAAGTACCTGGAGCAGTCCAACCTTCTATGGGACCAATAGCAATGCGTATTGGCATTCCTATTTCTCTTTTATTTCCATGTGTATTGAATTAAAACAAAATGGCAGCTAAGAGTTAATTAATCAGCCTAATCTGTATTTCGTCGTGTTCTTACTGGTTTTATTCTGTAGAAACTAGGGATTATGTTTCAGTGAGATTGTATGAGAGTGGGTTTAATTTTTTGCGCGGTATTAGGTCAATAGTTGCTACTTATAAATGTTTTGAAAAATGTTCTAAGCAGCACTCTGTATTTGTAATATTAAACAGCAGTGCTTCCCAAACTGTGAGGCGCGAACCCCAGGAGTATTGTGACTGATCTAGCGGAGTGTCGAAAAAAAACTGCTGGCTTGTTTTTTTGTTTTTTTTTTTCCAAAGGTTCTAAATTTATGAAATGTTACTTACCTGTATTACATGAATAACTAAATTTCGGAGTCAATTTCGATATGTTACTGAAATGGTAAGACGTGTGGTCTAGCCAAATGCGAACGAAGGAGGGGGCGGGTCGTGGCAGGATATATTTTATATTTTAGTGGATGGCGCGCGTAGTGAAGTTTGGGAACACATGCTGTATATTGAGTCATTATTTCTATCGGCTTGTCATTTTGATCGCCCGAGACAGTGTGCTAGTTTGGAGAGATATAATTGAATAAATTGTTTTTATTTCATCGAAGGGTTAATTAAGGGTTAATAAATATGAGACGTTATTGAATTGCAATTTTGGACACAAATTTAATTGAGGAGAATGTCTTCTGAATAGCACGCTGTCGTGTTTTCGACCGGGATGAACGGAAGACTTGCAGCAGCTGGCAAGGACGGACAGGCTCAAAAAAGCCCCAAGTTTATTCCAGCAATCCAATATATACAGAGGTCCAGTCACATGTCAATAGGCAAGCACGGTAGACTTTCCGCAAGTCATATCGAGAAGTGACAGATGTCCGGTCACATGATGATAGATGAGCACGGTACACTTTCCGCAAGTCATACCAAGGTGTGACAATACAGCGCGACAGTATCGCGCTATACACGGAAGACCGATAACACTACATCCCCCTTTTTCGAGCCAAAGGCAGAGTTTGCATCAAACAAGAAACCGCCCACGAACAATAAAAAATCAAAAAGTTCATCACGTGGCATTGACAAGAATCAAGGATCAACACTCGAATCAACAACGCAGCATTCACAACCAACATGAATCAATCGAACACGCCGAGTTCAAAACAAACAAGAATGAAGTACAGTGCATTCAGAAATTCCGTACCTCTCAGACTGGCGTACTACCCGGCCAGATCGCGTCGCATAGACCGGAGGGACCGCAGGCAACGGAACACTAGACTCGTGTCCTTCATTCGGACTGTTTTGGCCAATTGGCGAACCGGGACGACTGGGGCACGTTGCCCTTGGGCAGCTGTCAGTCTCCACTTCTGGAAACTCGTAGCAGTCAATACTTTCCACACTTTCCCTTTCCTGCTTGAGTTGGACCAAGGCTCTTCGGTTCCGTTCGATTCGGCAACCGTGCCTCAACTCTACCACATACGAGCGCGGCCGGCTGGCCGGCTGAAAGACCACGCCCTTCTGTCTGCGGTCTTTCATCCAGACTACGTCACCGGGCTTTAACTGAGGTAGGTGACGCGCCGCATGGCGGCTGTTTTAGAAGCGGCGTTGCGTATCCCTAAGGAGCGTGTCTCTTTGACGGACCTCCTTCAGGTTCGGCGTACTTGGCGCCAGTTTCTTTGGGTGAAGTGGAAGCGTGGTACGGAGCCGCCGACTCATGAGCAGCTCCGCTGGCGTGCTGCCTAGTTGTCCCGGGGTGTCCCTGTAGGCTAACAGAGCCAAATAGGGATCATTGACTTCAACAACAGTCTTTTAACGGTTTTCACCATCCTTTCAACTTCTCCGTTTGCCAGCGGAAACCTCGGGCTGGATGTGACGCTTCTGAACCGGTAGTCTCTCGCGAACGGCGTGAATTCCTGGCTAACAAATTGTTTGCCGTAATCCGTCACCAGAACTTCCGGTATGCCATGCCTCGAATATATACTTTTAAGTTGTTCTACAACATGGGAACTAGTCAAGTCTTCAAGACGGCACAGTTCTGGAAAGCGAGAAAGGTAATCTACTACTAACAAATAGTTACTTCCTTTCATGTGAAAGATGTCTGCTGCCACCCTTTCCCATGGCCTAGACGGAGTCTTAGTCGGTATCATAGGTTCTGACGGCTGGCCACGGTACTCTGCACAAACCCTGCAATTTGTGACAACTGAAGCAAGCTGCGAGCTTAGGCCAGGCCACCACACGGACTCTAGTGCTCTGGCCCTGCAGAGGACAATACCTTGATGCCCTTCGTGGAGCTGCTTTAAGACCTCGCTTCTTAGTGGCTGGGGGACCAGGAGGCGGCTGCCTTTCAGAAGGACGCCTTTACAAATACTGAACGTTCCACGTTCTTGCCAATAAGGCTTTAGCACAGCCGGTAAAGAGGTTATGCTGGGCCACCCTTCTCGAGTAAAGCGAATTAACTGTTGGCAAGTCTAATCACCTGCTTGCTCTTCGGCAACTGATCTGAAGTTGTCAGACTCGCTCAACTCTGACAACGAACCTGCCACAAAACTGCTTACCTCTTCTACTGAGAGGTAGTTCACCATTCGCTGTCCCCGCAGAGGTGCCCGTGATAGTGCATCAGCAATCACAAGGCTTTTACCTGGCACATACTCGACATCGAAGCTAAAACGCATCAACCGCATCCTAAACCTTTGAATGCGCGGTGGAAGCAAATCCAGTGGAGAGTTTCCCAGCAAAGTCACCAACGGCTTATGGTCAGTTTCTACAGCAAAATGCAACCCCCTTAGGTAACTTTCGAGGCGCTCTGCGGCCCAAGTCAGAGCCAAGGTCTCCTTCTCAATTTGCGCATAGCGCATTTCCGTAGGCGTTAGAGACCTTGAAACAAAAACTACAGGCCTTCGCTCATTGTTGGGTTGCAGCTGTAACAAAACTGCGCCTAACCAATATGACGAAGCATCCGCCGAAAGAATCGTCGGGTACTTTAGGTCATATGTCGCCATGCAACTATCCGAACAGATAGTTTTTTTTTAGATACTCAAACGCCGCCTCTTGAGCGTCCGTCCAAAGCCATTCTGCATTCTTTTGCAGCAGCTGACGTAACGGTGCTGTTTCCTCAGCCAGATTGGCGATAAACCGCGAACAATGATTCGCAAGGCCCAACAGCCTGCGCATCTCAGCCACGTTAGTTGGTGCCTTCATATCAGTTATCGCTCGAACCCTCGCGGGATCGGGGCGTATGCAGTTTTTGCTCACCACACACCCGAGGAAAGAAAGCCTTTACGCTGAATTGGCATTTTTCCTTGTTCAAGGTTACACCGGCTTTGGAAAGTCGCTCCAGAGTGCGATGCAGACGCTCATCGTGCTCTTTCTGGTTGGAGCCAAAGACTAGCACATCGTCCATCAGGTTTACCACCCCCGTGATTCGATCAGGAATTTCGCTCATGCGCTTCTAGAAATACTCAGGAGCTGAGGTTATCCCAAACGGCAACCTCTCGAAGCAGTAACGCCCGTATGGCGTGATGAACGTAGTTAACCGATGGCATTCTTTCGCCAACTTTACTTGATGGAAACCCGAGTTGGCGTCGAGTTTTGAAAACACCGCAGCTCCACTGAGCAACGCTACAGTATCGTCAACTGTGGGAAGTACGAAACGCTCCCGTCTTACATTCTTGTTGAGTTGAGTCAAGTCAACACAAAGGCGTACGTCTCCCGACGACTTTAAAACCGGAACTATGCCCGCACACCACTCAGTTGGGCCTTCGACTTTTCTAATGACTCCATTGGCCATCATTTTGTCGAGTTCTTTTTTTACCCCTTCACGCAACGGGATGGGAATACGACGGGCGGTGTGAATGGCGTAGGGCACACACTCTGGTTTCAGCCGCATGCAATATTCGCCCTTCATGGTCCCGAGACCATTGAGCAAGGAAGGGTAGCTTGTTTCCACCGATACTTGATTGACAAACTTTACTATTCCTAAGGCTTCGATGGCTGGTAATCCTATGATGGCAGATTTTACTGATTCAACGACAAAACAGTTTGTCGAGTGGAATTACGCTTCCACAAAATGGTGGCAACGAACTGTCCTTTGACCTTCAACTCCTCATTGCCTGGCCCCTTTAAAGCGACATTGGAACGCTCAAGCTGCCCTGGTAATCCTGGGAAGGACGCTGGAACTACTGAAATTTCAGCTCCAGTGTCGACCTTCGCAGAAACGACCGTATCATTGATAGACACTTCTACCGTTCTAGCTTTGGCGCTTGTAACACCCAAGGAACAGACAAAGTTCCTGCGGTTAGCGGTTCGCGTTCCAGTCTCGACACTGTTGGATCCTACCTTGGAGGCTCTTGCTTGTTTAGTCGAGCAGACGGCGGCGAAATGTCCTCGGTTCCCGCACTTGTGGCACACTGCTCCTCGGGCTGGGCACGAAGAACGGGAATGCGGGCCTCTCCCGCACGTTGAACACTTCGGACGCTGTTCGTGTTGTGTCCGAAGCGTTGACTGTTCTTTGTTCTTGGGTGATGCCCGTGGGGCTTCCCTTCACGGCGTACCGCGTCGACCTCGGCGCTCGATGACACAGCATCCGAAAGTTCCGTAGAACCGCTGCGAAGCTCCTTTTGTAGTCGTTGCTCATTTTCTTTCAGACGTGCCTTCGCAAGGGCGCTTGCCAGTGTCAGCGTCGCATCCATCTGAAGAGCCTCGGAGAGCTTGGCGTCGCGTAGGCCCACAACGAAGCGGTCGCGAACTATCCGCTCTTTTACTTCGCCGTAGTCGCACCGGTCTGCCAGCGTATGTAGGGCTGTGGCAAACTGGTCCACTGTCTCGCCTGGTTCCTGACAGCGGCGATGGAAGCACGCGCTTTCATAAACCAGGTTGCGTGCGGCGACTAAATAGTCGTCAAACCTTTGCTTGACAACGGCGTATTTCTTCGAGTCTTCTTCCGACAGGTTGAAGGTCTGGAATATCGTGCGCGCCTGCCGTCCCATGGTGTAAAGTAGGGTCCGTACCTGAGCTTCCTTTGTCCGCTCGTTGAGTCCAGAGGCGAACCTGTAATCGTCAAAGTCCTGAGCCCAAGCAGGCCATTCCGACGTTTTTTCGAAGTTGAAGCTCGGCTGCGGCTGTACCGGAAAAGGTCCCGGCTGGAACAAAGCCTTGTCTTCGTCGCCGGGCATACCGGGTTACCCTTGGATGGTGGCCACGGCAGAAAGTGGGCGACGGACCGCAAGGAATGGCAGGTGTGTCATCCCACTTCTGACACCATGTCGTGTTTTCGACCGGGATGAACGGAAGACTTCCAGCCGCAGGCAAGGACGGACAGGCCCAAAAAAGCCCCAACTTTATTCCAGCAATCCAATATATACAGAGGTCCGGTCACATGACAATAGGCAAGCACGGTACACTTTCCGCAAGTCATATCGAGAAGGGACAGATGTCCGGTCACATGATGATAGATGAGCACGGTACGCTTTCCGCAAGTCATACCGAGGTGTGACAATACAGCGCGACAGTATCGCGCTATACACGGACGACCGATAACATTACACACGCAATCTGCATTCATGATTATCTTAACCTTTGCTTTTATCGCATTCCTCCACCGCAGATCAGCTGATGTCTATTGGGTGCCTTATGCTAGAACTCACTTGAGTGTCTATGGATAAACTCAAAAGAACGGATATTGCAATCTTGATGATAATACTAATTTGCATGAGTAACGAGTACATATATAAACTCAGAAAGAATGGATATTGAGTCGGTAACGATAAACCTTATTGCACTTTGTAATGAGTAAACTCAATATAATGGATATTGTGTTCTTAATGATAATACTCATTTGAATGTGTAATGACGCAACTGAAACGAATTGATATTGATTGGGTAACGATAAACCTCACTTGAATCTGCACTGAGTAAATTCAAAAGAATAGTTAATGAGTGGGTAATGATAACACTCATTTGAAAGTATAATGAGTAAATTAAAAATAATAAATATTAGTTTTCTAATGATAAAACTCATTTGACATTGAGTTTCTTTTCAGTTTCATTTGACTCTATAAAAACGCATTAGAAGCTCAATTGAAACTCATTGTTCATTTTTATAAGGGATATATAAAACAAATCTAGACATTGGCAATCAATTTCATAAAAAACCCAGCTGTTTTTTTTCCTTTGTTTTAGCTGCTCGTAGGATTGTGGTTTATCAGAAAATATATATATAAAATATAACAATTTCGTTAAATGACTGGAAATAATTCTAAAAGCTTGGTGGACTTGCGTTGTAAAAGGTAAGCCTTTTTGCAAAATAAAATGCATTTTACAAGCAAATACGCGCAACTTCAGTTAGTTTTAAGCTTACGTGTTAAGTATTAATTTTATGAAATCAAATATATTCATTCTACAATATCGGTCAGAAGCGTACTTATGACAGGGCGCAGTCAGAACGCAAAACTAAAAATATACAAGGTTTAATTCCGCTCATAAACACAAACTACTATATTTGTATAAAACGAAAATTAAATTGACTTTTGACAAAATCATTTTTAATATTGATATAGTTGAAGGCATATGTTCACCAAAATCAATCACTCAATCTATCAAGTAATCATTCACTCAATCACTAAACGAAGCTATCAAACTCTCAATCAGTCAATAGGTCAATAAATTCCGCGTTTTATTCTTCCACCAAACAGAAGGTAGGCCGCTGTACACTTACAAGCTTAAACCAAATACAAATTCTATGCAACGATTTTTATTTTGTACTTATAATATTAAATATGTCTGCAATGAAAAGCTCAGTATGGGCTTACTAGTGACATGGAGGCAATTCAAATATCTAATTGTTTGCACTTATGAATTTGCAGTCTTTTGAAAAAAAATACAAAAACATCACAAGTCAACAGAAAAAAAATTAAAAACAATATTTACTTAGGTAATTCAGCATCATGAAGAGTTTACTCCGAATGTCTCGCATAAGTTGCCTACATTCGAATTTTAAGAAATAACAAAACAGGAAGCGGTTAAACATTCCACTCCCGCCAGCTGGGGGGGCACGTGTCAGCTGTTGCCTGGGAGATTGAAAATCTCCCAAGAAAATCTCCGAAGCAAATCAGGAAACCTTGTATTTTGTTCTCAATCTCTTGAGGAATGATTCCAATCCTAAACGTTTTGTGAAAAAATCAAGAAATCACCTCGAGCCTGCGTTTTAACTGATATGAAAGCACGTTCTTTCACGCGTCTAGATTCGCATGTCTGACCGATCGCTATTTTGTCGCTTCTCTAATTACTGCGCTCGACTCTTCGGTAACACTCTCAAAATGGATTTTATTATGCTCACTGAATTTTAAGGAAAAAAAAAATCATTTTTAATAAGAAAATGTTCTTTAACCCTGTATAAATTTCTCTTGGTGGGAAAGATTGCAAAGTCCACATGAATGACCCATTTAAAATTGTTGATAGGATTGCGTTCCCACGTGAAATCCTACACTATATGTCATTGTCATATCACTTTTATAGTCATGAAAAACTACATGTAAAATTCATGTTCCTTGGAACTAGCATTCAGCTTGCTTAAACGTTGTAGCTGATTTTTTGCCGAATATATAAAATTTAGAAGTTCGATGCTTGAAGATTGACAAGGTTTTAAGGTGCTACTTGGTTCAGGCGTGAGTTTCTCACCGAACCATACTCGTACTAAAGTTTTTCATACTTATTTTATAAAATGTTTTCAACGAGTACACAGGATACGAATGGTTACTAAATAACTAACGTCTAGTGATCAGTTTTAGAGATACATTCACAAAACATTTACTAACAAACTACGTTTTATGAAATGGCACAAAATATATCAAATTGATCATATTTAAACGAGTTTTAAGAATATGCAAAGAAGATACTGCAGCAGAACTTTCTTTGTTGCTCAAGCTTGCCGGCGTACTGTCACCCGGATCGCAGTTCAGCGTGAAGATCGTGCCTCGCCTCTCGGGCTCTCGCATCACCGCTGTTTGTAAAAGAAGCCAGCTGGGGTGCTATTCTGGTCACAAACGGTCACGTTCGTGTTTCTCGAAAACTCCTACCCCCTACGAACCGCGCGCTCCTATTGGCCACAGCGCGCGTGATAATTCCACGCGGTTCCCATGGGAACGTTCGCGAAACACGAAAGCAACCGTTGGCCGTAAGTGCCGCTCTTCGAGTTCGGACCGTGACGACAAAGTGACGTATGACCATGTCCGACCTACGTAGCACATAGCGGAAGTCACGTAACTAGATTAACTGCGGTACTACTCGACACACCCTAATCTCTGTTTCACTATGAGTGCGAGCTAGTGCGAGTATAGGAGCTACAAGAACGTGTTCCGGGCTTTCAACGTCCCTGTCGAGCAGGCGCGCTTGCGCAGTGCAAGCCAACGCTCGCGCAAGCATCGTTCGGGGTGATGTGCTCGTGCTTTTAACTTCTGTTTCTATTGCACGAAGAGGAAAAAACTTTGGGCAGGATTCTAGAGCGTAGAAAATGGCGGCGATGCTTGTTGCTTAACGATGGCTCGACCGACGCGTACAATTACGGGTTTTCTGCGAGCACCCAGTTGCCTTCGCTATGCACGACGACTGTTTCTGACGACAGTACCGCTTGTCGAAAAGCACCGTGCGATCGCAGTATGACCAGCTGCGCGCCGAGAGACGGAGACGATGATAGATGATGACCGTCGAGCAGCAGCTACCAATCGAATCGCACTGAGATTTTGCGCAACGGGAAGCTGCAAGGGCGCGGTTGCCACCGATGATCTCATAGCTAATGCCCAGTCGATGGTGACCAGAGCCGTGACGGCCGTCGCGAGTGTCGCTCTCAACCGGCTGGGAAGAGGCGGCTGGGTCGACAAAACCCTGGACCGAGGAAGCTGAGGCATGTACGAAAGAAGGCTTTCGTGCACCACGACAAGCACACCGACGTCGTGGGGTGCGTTGACGGAACCTAGAATCTAACTGAACCTTCGTTACCGTCATCATCGGTCTCAAGGAGACCCTCACCGTTCGGAAGGCCTCCTACACTTTGCCGCAAACACCACTTTGCCATTAACGACATGGTGGTAAGTACGTTAAAACTTCAGGGTTTCTACCGCTTTGAAGTTAGTGCACGCTTAGTGCCTATGTCTACAGTTGACCGTTTATTACGGTTTGTAGCTACTGTCATTCACGCAATAAAATCTGGGTGGGCTGCTGATGGCATTTTATTGTATCAATTAGATATTCTACCTTTCTACGCCAAGCTTCTGGAGTTGCATGTCAGTCATCGGACAGTCCTAAGAAACACTGTTCGATTCCCTGCCATTAACTGTAGACGAGAAATTTAGCCAGTACAATTTTGTGGATGGGTGTCACCTCCGTGACCAAGAAAAACAATAAAGATACCATTGTCCTACATTCAACACACGTATGTTTAATGTAAAGGTTATGATACCAATTAAATAGATTGTCGTTTCAAAAGTGACAGTAACTCATTGAAATTGAAGAGTAGTGTTAACTGGATTTGCTTAAATTTGCCTGCGATGCAGAGCAATCACGCACTGTTGACTTATCACCATCAAGCATAAACAACAAGCGGAAGCAGAGTAGATGTGTGAAGGAAAAGCGAGCATATGCTAAAGAAAGAACTGCTACGTAACGTGAAGAATGTCAGCAACTATCTTGCCATTGTGGTACGAGCTCAGTTGCTATGCACAGGCTTATGGCAGCCTGTGAATGTAGGATGCTCCCATATGGTACCAACCAGTGGCGAAGCCAGGGGAGAGGGGGGGGGGAGGGGGAAGGGCGGGCTTATGGGGCTTCGCCCCCTTCCCCTCCCCAAATCCGGCGGGCCCTAGAATATGCACACAAATTTTGACAACATCCACCCCCCCCCCCCCGCACCCCAAGTCTTGAACATCTCATTCACCTCTGCTTCCCTCCCACCTCACCCCCTCAAAAGTTCCTGGCTACGCCACTACGATCAACAGCACTCAATAGATAGTCAACATTATCAGGACAAGCGAAATTTCTTTTATTTTATGCCCCATATAGGCATGCGTTTCTGTCTTTATATGCATGCAGGCAAAGCACACACTTCAGAAAACACTTGCGTGAAGGCTGCGTTCACAATGCAGTCCCCGACAAACTTTCAAGGCGCTAACAAATTCCACACATTAAATTTTCAACGAAACGAGTTAGATTATCAAAACGCTGGCAAACTTACATATCGCTTTACATAATTCACCCTTGTCGTCCGATGAATCAGCAGTCAGCGCTATAGGCCTCCTGCGCTGAAGCTTTGAACAAACTGTAGCGCCCTCATTTTGGGTAGTACAAGCTCACTTGATTGAGCCTCGCACTACTTATGGCACGTTGGTCGAGCTTTTTTAATTCTGTCTGGTCCCGAAGAACGAAAAAACACTTTTGGACGCCAGAAATCGGCCAGACTCAACGCCGCAAGACAACCAAAAGGGCCAAATTCATGACACCACCGCTAGGGTACGCGTCTCTTATCTCTGGGTGGTGACGTCAAAACACCTGTGAAGCGACGCTTTAATTTTTCTTTTTCTTTGTCATGTCTACTTTGGAACGCGCGGAACGGCTGTTCTTAGCTCACGCGCTTAGCGTCTTAGCTTTGACGGCGTTCGAATTTTTGTTGTTTCTTTGTATTTTCATCGCGATCTCACGCTCGGCACCAGAGCTGGCACGCTTCTGCATGCGTGACAGTTTGAGACGCTAAAGTTTGTACTACCCAAAACAAGGCATAACAAGTCCCTTTTCGCAGCACCCCCTGGGCAACGCAGGAGGCCCAGCAAACCTCAATGAGCTTGTCGTTTCTTTTTCTTGCCGTTGGGGCGATTACTGGCGGTCGTGGCGACGGCACAATTCTTTCTCAGACCGTTGGCCTCTGCCTCCGTGCTCGCAGAAGCGTTGGTCACTTTGTGACAAGATGAGGTTTTGAATCTTGACGCATGGCAAAGCTGAATGAAGGTATCTTACAGTCTTCATAATCTCAGCAAGGCTGCCATTACGAGCGACAACAACACCATAACTTTTAAGCTTCATAACACCGGCATAAATAGAAGCCGAGTCTTGCATCTCGCCAAGTGTTATACCGGAGACGTTGAACACCAGCTCACCGTGCTCTTCAATCCGGTCCTGCCGTTGAATGGGCTCATCTAACAGCACGAAAGCATTCGTGTGCGCGTTGATCAAGTTACCGATCGCATGTCAAAACCCAGCCGCGGTCGATCCGACGAGGATCGCGGCCATGTTCTTTCGAGTTTATCACGCCAAGGGTACGGCTGTCGAGTTAAAACAATGCAAACACTCTCGTGCATTCTTGTGCTTACGTCATTTTGTCGTCACAACCCGTACTCGAAAGGCGACTGTTAGCGGCAAACAGAGGCTTTCTAGTTTCACGAACGTTCCCATGGCAAAGAGCGTTGAATCGTCACGCGCAATGAAGCCAATGGGATAGCGAGGTACCTATGTAGGGACGTGTAATCTTTTTTTTTTTTTTTGCACGACCTTTTTTGTAAATAATAAAGTAAGTAAAAAGACTGCCCGAAATTATGCGGTCGCGTCCATTTCTTCAGCGACGAAAGCAGAGAGCATGGCTTATGGGGACTACCGTCGTAATCACTGCAGTGAGCGAAGGGAGCAAAGCATTATTAAAACTGCCCCGGTTGTGAACATGCCACAGCATGTTCACAACCGGTGCACTCTGCGTCAATCTCATGACTTGTCATATATTACCACAGAGTCGTCGTCAGCTCTGTACCCATTTGGAGTCTCCATCACAGGCGAACAGAAAATTTCATTTTCAGCTTATGTTCACGGAGGCTTCACAAAGGATGATCGGTGTCGCAGCGTACCTTCAGATAGTATTTTCTTCTCGTAATACGATCCGCATCGTGCACAAACAGGAAAAGCAACGACGCAAACGAGACACAAACACCACAAGGTCGTTACAGCGGTTTTCGCCATGTTTGTTTTGAAAGACCGTAGCGAAAGACTTCGAGAAAACAAGTTGAGATATCTTAGCTAAATTTTCTTTACGTCATAATTATTGAAATAATCTTTCGTATTTTATAAAAGGATAACATTATTTTTCTCTGTTTCCTTCCATTTTCCGGAAGGTATCCTTTTCTCCGTTATTCGCTCGTTCTAACTCCCGAAGGAAAGAAAGAAGATGACAAAAAGAACAGGGGGAAATGCGGGGATTTCTGCGCCCCATCCGCGTGGACACGTAATTGAGACGCAGGGGGATCGTCAAATTCTAGCCGTTCTAGTTGAGCGCGTGCGTGATCCCGAACGTTGGGGCGGAGCCTCAAACAAGAATCATTCTAGTTTGAGGCTCCGCCCCTTCTTTCTCGATACGTCACAACTCGAAAGTACCCGTTTGCGACCAGAATAGCACCCCAGGACGGCCCGCCGATTCTCTATATATATAATTTTTGATGTCAGTGATTGACCTACTTCAGTTCCCTCTTGCCGTCGCCTTTGACAGTGCGACATCTGGTGGAGGTGCGGTATGTCGTGTGCCCCGGACACCCCTGCAAAACCGTAATACCAGCCCTCACCCACCGATCCCCATCGACGTCACCCAGCGCACCGCGGGAGCCATCGCCTCCAAAGTATGTCTCCAGGGTGCAGAATTATTGTGTTAGGCTTTTTCAAAAAGCATAACAGAAGAACTGCAATGGTCAACTATAAGGAAGTACGCTTCCTAATGGCGCGTTCACACTGGAAGTGGATCCGCAACCGCGAAGCGGATCCGCGCGATCTCAACCGAAAAGTGGCTGGGATTGATCGTTTGGGGAGAGTTTTTGCAAACTGCTTCGGGAGCGATTTCTTCCAACTGATTTCGAAAACCACGAAACGGGAAGCAATTGCAACGAAACGCTGACGTGATGTCCGTGGCTTTCGATACAAGATGGCATCTGCCGCTGGTGAGGCAACCTAGTGTTGCAGACGACAAATAAACGATGAAACGTGATGTTCACGTCCGTCACTTGAATCCGCCGCGAAAATCACCGACTCGTGATCTTAAAGGGCTTCACCCCGGCGATGTGGTTCGGGTAAACTAGCTTTTTTTTTATTCGGACATCAAACGCTCGTCGCTGTCTTGCTTTGTTATTGTTTGTCCGTAGAACATCAGAAGCTGCCTCTGACCGACCGAAATGTCAGCTTTTATACCCATTAAGGCCTGAACTACTCAAAGCTTTTGACACCGTTTAGGACCGACAGGAAGGCCGATAGAGACGTGAGCATAATAGTGTAGCCGACTCACTACCGCTGAGTTGGCGAGGTACCTGCGCAAATTCGAAATTTAACGTTTCTAGTACCAAAAGGAACTAAGAGAACCTAAACACCCAATCCTGTGCGGGCGTCATTGCTATGCGTCCTATCCCCTAGCCCAGTGGTTCTCAAATGGGGGTTTACGAAGGTATTCTAGGTGTACGCGAAGATCAGCCTGATCAGTCAACCCAGCAATAAAAGTTGTCTTGTCTCAGATTGAGAAGAAACGTTCCAATTTTCGAGTGAGTTTTCTCGTGTATATATCACTAAGAGAAGTCTACATCATATTAGCCTTTAGTTATATTCAGTTATGAAATATTTTTTGTAATTAAACCATAACTTTTCCCTCCCCTCACAACAAAAACGGTCCTCCATCATATCCGCCGATTCACAAGGGGTCTGCGAATCATGAATGCTTGAGAACCACTGCCCTTGCCTTTCCAAATAAGCGGCCAGTGCGCAACTGCGCGCTTTAGACGCCCTTGGAAGCTCCTGCCGCAAGCTTTGGAGATACGAATACGCAAACGAGCTGAGGTACCGTTCTTCGATCTGCCACGCCGTTCTTGAAAAACAATTACCATGTCACCGGTCCGAAAGCGCAGGGTTTCATCGCCCCTGTATTCCCAACATGTATGCACAACAATGAAATGGCTCTGTCGTTTCAAGAATCGGCGTGGAGGCAGAAGCGATTTCGGTTCATTTTTTTTTTTTTTTTTTTAATTTCTGCTTTAGCGAGCTGAAAGAACATGTCTAAAGAGGTTTTTACAATGACAGCTGTGGAATGCTCAGCCGGTATTCGGTTTTGCGACTATTTCTTTGTACTCTTATTGTAAGCTCGTATCTTTAGCGCATGGTGCCTCTCTTCATCTTTCATAAATCATGAAATCTCTGACCAGATCCTTTGTCGAAATTTTACCTTTTAAGTTTATTCACCTAAACTGCGGTCAATTATGCAGCTGACTATTAAGTCAGATACATTCCTCTATTTGCTTTTGACATATTATTCCGTCATATGGCATATCATCTCTATGCGCTCTCTTCCGATATCTGGATGCATGCACATAACGTTGCGTAAACATTTTTGCATGTAATAGGTTAAATATTTTTTTTTTATTACAGAAATGATTACTCTCCTGCCTATACGTCAATACAAGATTTAAAAAAATATATATATAATTATATTTTGACCAAGCTTTTCTTACCGATTATAAACGTATTCCCATACCTTGCAACATGACTATAATTTTTTGAAGTGATTAAAAGGACCACTGAAGAAAATTTAGAACAATTAAACTATGCCTGTGCACCAACCTATCCGCCGACCGCTCGGTAAGCGAAATGTCTACAAAAAGAGCATGCATGATAATGGGGTCAAAATTAAGTTTGCCGTGAAACTCGAGTCTGATATGTTACTGTAGGCCACGCGTTTCACACGCTAGCGCCAAGCTCATGGCGCAATCGCCGTTTTTATATTTACCTCGAAACATTTTCGCCCTCGTCAATAACCGAACCTCCTTTTGTAGGTACTAGAGATTTTCTCATGGAACGCTATAAAGGAAATTTAGGCGCACAGCCATCTTTAGTAATCTGGAAGGGCCGTTTAAAAAAGCGCCGCCTGGAAAAAGGCCGGAGGTAGCTGTGACACGTTGGATAAAAAGAGCCGTATAGAGCGAGCCGGATAGAGCGGGCTGGATACAACGGGCCGGATATAACGATCCGAGTAAAATCGTACAGATAAGAGGCCGGTTATACCCCTGACAATTTGGACCTAATTTGTCACGGTAATAACTGGCCTAATATCTGGCTCCAGATTAAAAGTGTAGGTGTCGCATGCTCCCAAATACTTCCAATATTTTAACATTGTCCAAACTTGACCGGCTAATATCAAGGATTGCGCCTACACTTTCAGTGTCGGTCTATATAAAGCTGAAAAATTGAAAAATATATCATGCGAAAAACCGAGGGAGCATGAATTGCAGGATACGTCTAATCGCAGATACCGTGTACATTAAAAAAAACAAAAAAAAATTACACCATCTTCCCGAGGGGAACCATGGGGTAATGCGGAGCATCGCGGATCGTTATTAACGGTGTTATTAACGGTGTTAGTAACGTTGTTAGTAACGTTGTTAACTTGGGTTCCGCCGCTCGCTTCGTACGTTTACGTTGAACTTCACGGTCCCGAACCTCAGGTTCTGCTGCTCGACGTTCGCGAACCAACGCGGCTTCCCGTTCTCGAAGGTCGGGTTCCGCCGCTCGCTTCCTACGTTTACGTTGAACTTCACGGTCCCGAACCTCAGGTTCTGCTGCTCGACGTTCTCGACCCGCCGCTGCTTCACGTTGTCGTAGTTCAGCATCCGCCGCTCTACGTTGACGAATGGACGCCGCTTCTCGTTCCCGTAGTTGAGGGTCTGCCGCTCGCATCAAGCGTTTGTGCTCAGCGTCGCGTGCCCTTCGCTGCGCAGCTTTGTCTTCAGTGGACGTAGCGTTGCTGTGAGTTTGTGGGGTGGTGCTGACGCTTGCTTGCGCCAACCCACTAACTGACGGGACTGCTCCTTCCTTCACACTTCATCGGAAGAACGGAGTGAAGTGGAGTCAACAGCGCTGAACTGAACGCGCGCAGAGAGAGAGAAGGAGCTACCGCTGCTTATACTCACAGTTGAAGGAGAGGAGACTAGAGGAGGAGAGTTGCGCATGCGCGCGGTGTGGTCAGAATCGAACGCACGCGAAGTGCACCCATAGCTGGTAGAGAGAGAGAGCGGAGAGAGTAACGCGCAGCTGTTGGAGAGAGGGAAGGAGGAGAGTTGCGCATGCGCGCGCGGTGTGATTAGAATCGAACACACGCGAAGTGCACGCGCATCTGGTAGAGAGAGAGAGCGGAGAGAGTAACGCGCAGCTGTTGCAGAGAGGGAAGGAAGAGAGTTGCGCATGCGTAGTGTGAGTGCAGACTACAACGCCGACGCCGCGGGACATAGCCCCGAGCAAGAGATGCTCCGCATCTAAAACATTCTGCTTCCTGTGAAGGGTCACGGCTGTTGTTAGATGATGATGTGATTAAAGAAATGTTTCAGCTGCGCAGTTCATTCGACTGGAAGTGTGCCACGTGAATTATATATGACCTCCACGCTTAATTTTCATATTTATTTTTGAAATAAATAAAAAAAAAATAAAACTGAATGATCTGGATCAAGCCGTAAATTGACACACAGGCTGGATGCGACTTCCACCCGAGCAGTAACACAGCATTTCAAAACCATATTTGACGTTCGTCTTTAGAGAGCTTAAGTTCGGTCCGCCTTGGAGGTGCGGCGACACTCGTGTACGCTGTAGATGCGAAATCTAACTAGTTCAGTACCATTGTAGCCTGTCTACTTTAACGAGCATCACGCAGTGGTGATATACTACAGCATGCCCCTACGACAGTCATCCGCATCAAACCAGGTGGGGGCGGTGATTGAACCCAGAAAACGCAGTACCCGTGTGCATCTGTATCCTCTTTGTGGCGCGCTGGGGCGATATCTATATTCCAGTGCATGTACCTATTTTCTAGGTTTCGCTGGAAGAGCACTCTGCGACATGCAGAGGAAATCATACTCTGAGGACATTTTCGCCATCTAGTGCCGGGAGAGGTCCACCGGTGGGCTTTTATTAGTATAAAAGAACGCTATAAGCTTATTCAGCAGAGTGTCGTTTAGTGATGCGGACGCGTTTTCCTCCGAAGATGAAACTTTTAATCAACTCAACGGCAGCGCATTTTATGAGGTCACCTGGTCGCAGAATGCGTTCGTCCCAGATTATCGCTGGCCAACCGCGGACGCCTGAAGGTATCATGATGTCCAGGCAGCAAGAACTGCCCCACTTGGCGGTGTTGCCTCTGCAAGATCTGCTTCGCAGACACATGGAGTGGGTGAAGCCAGCGTTGACAGATCACGAGCAGGACGAATTTCAAAAGGTAAAAAATTGTTTCAATTCAGGTTTTTTGCTCTGAGCACCACTATCGGACTAAGAACATCGCAGCCTTTTCCCGTTAAAATGGGCTTTCAGCGATGCTATTTTCCGCTACTCTGTTTTTGTTGTATTAATAATTGTTTATGTAAAAAGCTCAACTCATGGTGCAATGCTAGATAGTATGCATATTATTTTAAAACACGATGCTTTTTTATACACGAACTTTTGTTTTGAGAGCAGTATATGTAAACACAAATACTACTTTCGGTGCCCATTTCAAACGTACACTAATATTCTGTATTTAACGACATCTCAAAAATGCAAAAATATTGGGTTGTGTATCTAGAGAACAAAACCCCCCTAGGCAAGAGCCACCGAAAATGCACGGCGTGGGGCAGTTAAATTTGGCACGCACCAAACACCGTCTACATTTTACCATTTTAACTATCCACAGTGTTCAGCAATTTCAACAGCGCGATGCACATTCGGAGCTCCAGGTTGGTTGTCACGTGACTTTAGCCACATTGGTGGACTATACAACGTTCCATAAATGTCGCCAGATCTTTAATGCTGATCGACGTCTCGCTGTGTATATGTGAACGCTTCAGAGCATATTTTGTCAATACAAACGTTTGCGCGAGCCTAAAGTAGTCGTCCATTCAAACAATGCGCACCCTAGTTCTTCCACGAAATAAGATATGCGCACAAAAATACATTTGCCGTTTTACGGTAGGCTATTTTTGAAATATTTCATTCATTCGAGAAGCCGGTATCCGGCACTTTTTTTAAACATTTCATCCTCATTGTATTTCCCATCTCTCGCCCCTCATCGTCCCCAAAAATGACGTAAGGTCAAGTGCTGGAAAAATAATTAAAATACGCCTTAAACAAACGAAATATTTGCAGAGTGAGTAGGATGCTTCGTTAGTTTCAGCTTCTTTGATCCAACCTTTTACGTGACAGGAATCAGGACACCAATTGTAAAGTCATAAATTAAAAAAAATAAAGAATAAACACGAACACAGATTGATTACTTTTATTTATTTTTTTTCAAGACACACCTGCAAAGCATTTCAGATACTCCTTCACCGGTAACCAATCAAAACTCTTAGAAACTCTTTGCAACACAAAACTTTATTTCCGCTCGTTTGCTCGATGACGGTGCCATAATTGAACAGCTCCAAAGTTCAAAGCTCTTCGAAAGCCCGACACAAGATTAGACAATACAGTATATACTTCAGATCTTTAAACAACGTTATGTCGGTCCTCGACGCTGTAGTTTGTGCTGTAGTTGAAAACTTTAAAAAGGGTAGTACATCATTCAGCCTCAGGACTTGAACGTGCGCCACGCATCAGCGAAATACGATCGCATTCAAAAGCGATGAGCAATAAGATCGGAACGGCTGGTGTGTCGGTTGAGCCAAGGATCGCTGGATTTTGCAGCGAGAGATAGCGCTCCACGCGCTCCGAGTTTAAAGCGCTGGATTCGCAAGCTCCCTAGCTCCTGCATGATTGGCTTCGCAATGAATATGTTTGGCTACACCTTGCTGGCGGAAAAAAGTAAAATAAAGCTCTAATACTGCTCGCATAAAGCGAAACTACAATAACTTGCGCGTCGCAGACCCAGCCTTGAACTGCTGTTGTACGACGATCATCCATGTGATATCCATTTTGTTGTTTCTAAAATTACCCAAGCATAAACGAGAATGGCGGGAATATAAGTCTACGTGTCGCATGCATCCGCATTGTCTGTATTCAAGACGAGAAGTTTGGGTATCTCTGCCTGGTAGAATGTTTTTTACAACCGAGGGGGAGGATACTTCAACATACTCTGCTGGAGCAACTACGTTCAATGCCAAGCTTCTATGCACTGTGAAAATTTAAACATAACCGCATGGGTATTACGTGCACCATCAGAGTCAGGTAAAGGCCGTTTATAAAATCTAAACACACATATCAAGGGGCTTTAGAGTGAGGTAGAGTGCCTGCATAGGCTTCCTACGGGAGCAAGAGTTGCGCGTTCATCCCCGTAGCGCGGCTATCCAGCACGGCATTCGGAGTCTGCTCCTGACGTGACCGAATTCGGCGAATAGCGGCGCCTCGCGTTCGAGGAGCGCGTTCGCGCTCAAAAGCAGAAAAACATACGCTGGGTCGCGCGCAAAGTCTACTTTCCTGCATAACATTTGAGTCTGCTCCTCACGTGATCGGATCTAGCGGTGCAGCGGCTCTTTCTAGAGTGAGGAAAACACAGGCGCCCCTAGCAAGCTTCTGAAGGAGAATAACAAATGCGAAGTAAATAACCAAAATAAGGAGTTAACGAACGCGCGAGCAAGATGCAGTTTGTTTTGTGCTTTCGGTTTAGAGCAGTTAGGGCTGCCATAGCCTCCTCTATACTCACAATGCCTGGCAGTTCGACGACGGAGAAATAGAGTGCCCGGTCGCAGATTTAGAGCGCGAGGATCTAGTAGCACATAGCATTTCTCGAGGAACCTTGTCGGTAGCGCACAGCTTTTGCAGTGGAGAGGACCCGAAACATGGTTTTCAAACCCGACTAGAAAAGAAGCGATAACGCGAGGAGCGCGAGGAGCACGAGCGGACATTCCATCACTCGGGAGTAGTGTGTTTCGGCGTCTCGCCTCAGCGGGGCTCCTGTCAAGTGGCTCTCCTTTCATCCGTTGTCTGATGCTCTACCTTTTCGATTTTGGCGACCTCTGCTCGGGGTGATCTGCCAGGCATTGTCAGTATAGATGAGGCTATGGAGCTGCAGACGCCAGCACGTGCAGCGCGTGTAAATAGACTTGTAGTACAGTGTACTAGAATACTTGGGGTAGTGTTGGGACCGGAGCGGTTCGGCAACAGGAGTGCGTGAGGGCGCGTGTATTGCCAGTTTGTGGCGGCGCTGTAGTGAAGTTACCCGAAAAAAATCGTGCAGCCCGCCACGGTTGACGGAAAATGCGTTTGAAGTCGACGACGCTATTGCTTTTTTTTTCACTTTGAGCGGTGCGCGCGTCGGAAAGTCGACCACGATTTTATTGTTCTGTGTGTTCGATCGAAATAAGTTTTTAATCTTGTGTGTTCTGTATTTGCGGATGCCGTCGACGAAACGGTGACAGAACTCTTGCTGCGCACCTGAGGCCAGATTGACGAAGAGCTTCTTAGTTTACGACAACTTAGCTAAGAAGTTTGTAAGTTAAGAACATCGTAAGAAGAGGAGAAATCGGTATTCACCAGACTTGTACGCAGTTCAACTACTCTACTCAAGTTACTGTAGTTTAACTACTTTTCTGAGTAGTTTAGTAACTTTCAATTACATTTTTATTTTGGTAATTAGTAGTTTACTTTAATTACTTTTTGAGGTATTTCTACTCAAGGTACAAATTACTTTCGAATTTTAGTGGTTGCTTTGCCTATCGGCAAACATGCCTGCACTAAGGAGAAAAGATGTTGGAAGATCATCTGATATTTGCAAAGAGGCGAAGCATGTGGTGTAGGAAGTGGGAGGGGGGGGGGAGAAAATAGTTTGGAGAGTCCGAAACCTCCCCAAAACTCTTACAAGCACCCCCCCCCCCCCCCCTGCAACAACACTGCTACGACGCGCGGGGAGCGAACAGACACGAGGCAAGAGAGGCCTAGTAACTGCGGGATCAGCGCCGAAGACTGGCGTTTCTCTGTAACCCGAAGCTGAAGGAGACTTGACACATTTCAAGAAAGGGCAGGTCCCCACTTCTCCCCAACGTAGAAACTCTCGCCCACTACAGGTGCACATACTGCATCCTCAACACGATGTAAGTAATACTCTTCAGGGGAGGATAGCGCGCTCCTCGTGACGTGCCGTTAAAGTTCGCGTTTCACTCTCTCTCTCACTATGGTTTCAAGCGGCGCCGGCAGATGACTCGTCGACCCATGGGCACGGTGGAAGACGCAGGAGGCAGGCAGGAGTGCACAAGACGGCTCGTGCTGCCTCATGCTCCACACGCGCAGGGCTCCAGCGAGGTTGTCGCACGTGCAGAAAGACAACGGTGTACCGGGGTGTCGTGGCAACGAGATAACTTTAACGCTATCTGATTCCTCGCGCCGCGCGTTCAGCCCCGCCTGTGTCCTCACCTAAAGAGTAAATATTGCACCGTGATGCTCACTCAAAACAGGCAAAACAATGCAGCGCCTGCTACTGAAACTCATCTGGTGCTTCCGTAGTTTGTGCTGTACTCGAAGAATCGCGTGCAAAAGTGCAACGCAAAGATTACTTTTTTTTGCGTTGCCTTTCCTCCCAAAACTTAGAATACGCATATCTTCAAAGATTAAAACGTTGTTTTAGGAACCTGTAGTAATTCCGCCAACGTTTTTTATATAAAAATGATAAACAAGAAGTGTTGGGAAGTACTCTATGTGCATAGTACTTAAAGTGCTGCTGTTCAGAAAAGTTGTACTTTACTTGCAGTAAATTCTCTGAACTTGTACTTATATTTTCCGAGGAAAGTAAAACTCCAGACTTCAATTGACACTAGGAACTTCTTACATACATCTAGACAACCTCGTCTCAGAGACGTTTCCACTAGGCAGTCAAGGCACTCCGCAAGGAGCCGTCCTCTCGCCATTACTCTTTAATCTGGCAATCATAGACATCCCCAAGACACTTGCACAGATCCCACACCTCCACCACAGCCTCTATGCAGACGACATCACCCTCTGGACTAACCAGGGGAATGACGGCCACATAGAAGAAACGCTGCAGGGAGGCATAGAGGTGGTGGTGGGAGAGGCGAGGTTAGCGGGCCTGGCCTGCTCTCCAGCTAAGTCTGAGCTGCTTTGTCAATAAACCAAATCAGAAAAAACAACGCCCTTCCAACATAAAACTCCACATTGACGGGAGAGAGATCCCAAAGGTCCCTGCCCTCAAAGTCCTTGGGCTGCAGATACAATCCACCAGACTCAATCACAACTTTCTCCAGACCATAGAAAGGAACGTAAACCAAACTATAGGTCTGCTCAAGAGAGTCACCAACAAACACGCAGGCCTGACTGAGCAGGACTGTGTCCGCCTGCTCCAAGCCTTCGTCGTGAGCAGAATAGTCTACTCCATCCCCTACCTTAAATTAACCAAGGCAGGAACTGACAAAATCGATATCCTCATAAGACGCGCTTACAAGGCGGCGCTACGCCTTCCCCCAGGCACGTCCACTGCCAGACTCGAAGGGTTAGGCCTTCACAACAAGGCCAGCGAACTCGTTGAAGCCCATCTAATGGGACAATATGAACGCCTCGCCCGCACCCCCACAGGAAGGCACATTCTCCGAAATCTTAGAATAGGACACCACAGCCTATATCAGGACGCTACAACCATTCCCCTAGATATCCACGCGCACATTATAGCCAAACCACTCCCCCGCAACATGCACCCTACGCACCACACCGATTGGAGGGAACAACGAGCCCGCGCCTTACACAAGAATAACAAAAACGACCCCCGAGTCGTGTGCGTAGATGCAGCGGAATATAGACACCACGAAGCATTCACCGCAGTCGCAGTTCGCAATAACTCCAACAGCAACCCGCTAGATTCGATCACAGTCCGGACGCCCATCCCGGAAACGGCGGAGGAAGCGGCGATAGCGCTGGCCCTAACGCTTAACCCTAGCCCCGCAACAATCATTACCGATTCTAAAACCGCTTTCCAAATTTTGCCGCCGGACGCATCACCGCAACGGCACTCGAACTTTTGCGCAGAAACCCCCCGCAATCTCAAGTCCAACTGATCTGGACCCCTGCGCATTCTGGGCTCGAGGGAAACGAGGCAGCCCACGACCTAGCCCGAGGACTTACTATCCGAGCTGGGCCGAGCCTGTATCCCTACCACGGAGCCCGCTCCGCGCGGGACCGTCTGGTCGGATATCATGACATTACCGCCTACTACCTCCTTTCCCGCAGAATTTATCCGCAGGCGGAAAACTCCCTTAGCTTAGAACAATCACACGTCTGGCGCCAACTCCAGACGGGAGTTTTCCCCAATCCGGCCACCATGACCCATATTCACCCCAGCCTTTATCCAACTTCGGCGTGCCCCTTATGTGGCGCCCATGCCAACCTGGCCCACATCATCTGGGCATGCCCTCAGGATCCCTTTCCCGAAATCCCTTCTGAGGAGAGGTGGGAGGCCTCGCTTCGCATCCCCGACCCGGACCTACAGGCCCGCCTGGTCAAAAGGGCGGAAGAGGTCGCCGGGAAACCTCGGCCGACCACCACCACGGGACCACCAATCTAAATAAAGAAGAAGACGTCCAGAAGGGGATGGGCCTTCGGCCCCTCGCTCACCACCACCACCATGACCTCTATTCCCCTTGACTCATTTCCTCAGTAAATAAAGTTTTCTCTCTCTCTCTCTCTCTCTCTCTCTCAATTGACATTCCCCGAATACGAAAAAAATGGCGGTATCGTCGTGTGAAAACGCGCTCTTTCGAGACGTCATCTGGTCATTTCTCTGAGATAAGTAATGGCGGCTGTAAGACCGATGCAAATAAATGCCTTATAAGTTGATTGTGTCAAATAGCTCGTCAGCGAGAGTAAAACAACTACTCTGTGGCGACTTGACATTATACAGTATTTTCTGCCATTTTCCAGAAACAACTGATGCACCTCCCATTACCCCTAGAGCAATGCATATCAGTTAAAAAAAACACTGTATCGGGAATGAAAGGGCATCATGAGAGATTGTGTTAAAATTGCTTGTCTTTACCTTGAAATATATTGTATTTATATACGTTACTTCAAGTAGATTGCACCTGGTGTACTTAGTACTTTACTTGAAGTACATAACCTCTTATTTACTTTGTACCTTACTTCAAGTACTTTTTAGATGTACTTCACAAAACACTGTAAACAAGCAAACACTGTCTCAAAATTCAATCTCAGACAGTGGTTAACCTCAAAGTAGAAATTACACACTCGCAGTACATCATTGACAAAACAAACAAGAAAGTACAAAACAATTAGGAACGCAGAAGCAGAACCAGCTATTAAAGCATTTCTGTGAAATAAAACAAGCCGATTCATATTTGGCTAGCACGATTTTGCTAACGAATCAAAACCTCTGTACTTTCTTTTTACCACAAAAAACATATAAAGTAACTTTAAAGTAACTTCGAAAGTAATTCGCTACTTTTTATGGTAATTAGTAATTTTCTCAATTACTTTCTATTTCAGTCATTTCTACTCTACTCAAATTACTTTTGACGTCAATACTCAGTAGCTTAACTGAATTACTTTTTTTTAGTAACTTGTGCATGTTTGGTATTCACGAACGCGTTCTCAAGTGAGGGGAGGAAAGCGACGTTCTCGTACGGAAAAACAAGAAATTACCGGTGCTGTTGCTATGGCGATGGCGTCTTCGGCAGCACGAACAACCAATCGGAGAGCTCGGCATGGTTCGGAGCCGTTCGGAGCACGTCGATTTTTAATAACAAACACAGGCGGCCTTTCTGCCACTGCTTGTGTGGGGTTCGTGTCCGTGCAAGGATATGTCGACGCTAACACGATTTATACACGCCCGAATGCCGAGGCCGGGGAGCGTAACCGCCTCCGTCGACTGCTACGAACTCGATCGCTACGAAGCCAACACAACTGTCATCGTTGGTAAAGACGACCCGTGTCAGTCCTTTGGAAAGCGACGTAGATGGAAACAAATTGCCGCGGCGTCTTTCGCGGCCTCGGAGACGCAGGAGCGAGCCGACGTTAAAAAATATTCGTTTGAACTACGATAGTCTCAGCTAGAGCCACGTAATAACTGTTCACACTCGGAGCGGACGCGCGCGTTTGGTCGAAGTGCTGGATTTACGCTGTTGGACCGCGAATTGGTAAGCGCTTCGGGACCGATCCTTTAGGATTGCACCTCGATACTGACGTGGCACTCGGCAAAGAAAGGTTGGACCGGCATTGCGACCCACGAACTGTTATAGCGATCGACAGTGAGGTGCAGTCGTGTCAGAATAAAAATGGCATACTAATAATAAAGTGTAAATACCTGTATTGCGAAGGTAATCCATACGGCGTTTATTTGAGCTCTATATCACACAAAACAAAGAGATAGAATCGATGAGAGCCCCTTTTCGACGACAGCGTTTGTCACCGCTGCCTCGGAAAACAAGGAGATGACATGAGGAAGAGATTGACCTCTTAATCTAAAATTGTGGTCATCGATCAAACTGTAATACGGGAAGGGTTCACATGGGTCACACGGGCATATTCCATTCAGCACGCCAGCCGGTCGTGGGCGGACGGTCTAGGCAAGGACCGTCGGAGCACCGCTGCGCCGAGTTGGAGTGCCTGCTAGGCCTATCTGCCGAGCTCGCTTGGTCGGGAACTTGGAGTCGTGGCCATTGGAGCTTTTCCCAGTGTGTTTGTGGATCCAGCGTACTTTTTTACGTTTTTCTTGCTGCTTGAAGTCGGGAGGCGTGAGAAGCGCACGTAGAAAAATAAACGTCCGTTGGTCGTCGCGACCAAGTAACTGAGCGACGCTGTCGGCCATGCTGATTTGATCGTAAGAAGTGCGTAAGACAGCTTCGGAGCTGTCGTAGGATTCCGTCGTAACCTGCGCAAAACTTACGATAATTTCGTTTCATGGATACAAATTTGTTCTTACGTTTTGTCTTAGGCACATTTTTGGCGTAAGATCGTTTCGTGAATCTGGCCTCTGGTTGCCAAACGCGCTACATCAGCGTGAAAGGCGTGAGAAGGCGTCCATTTTCGGCGTTCCAAAGGACAGTGCCACACGAGATCTTTGGAAAAGAATCTGCAACGATCAGAGAAGTGCGGGGTGTCCTTCAGAACACTCGCGCTTACTTCAGATGCGGTGTCGACTTTTCTGCCAAGTTTATACCCCAGGACCTGAGCGGTGTCCCTCCCGCAGGACGAGAGGAAAGGAAGCGGAAGGCAAGTCCACCAGAGCCCACCCAGGTAGCACCGAGTTCTGGGCCAAAATTTGGCTTTTGTCTTGGAATTTCGGGCATTAAAAAGCCCGAAAAAGCCAAAGTAGAGCCAAACCTGACTTTCCTTGGCAAGAGTCTGGGTATTTTGGCCCTAATTCGCAAAACAAGTCCCAAATTTAGGCTTCACTGCCTGGTAGTTCGGCTGTCATCTGGCATATTTGGGCCTAAATCGCCTAACCAATGCCAGAGTTAGGCTTACTGCCCGGTAGTTCGGCTGATATTTGGCATTTTTGGGCCAAAATTGCCAAACAAATGCCAAAGTTAGGCTTCACTTTTTTATAGTTCGGCTGTCATCTGGCACTTTTGGGCCAAAATCGCCACAGATGTACCAAAGTTAGGCTTGGTGGCTTGTAGTTTGTCTGACATCTGGCATCTTAGGGCCAAAATCGCCAAACAAGTTCCAAAGTTAGGCTTCACTTTCCTATAGTTCGGCAGTCATCTGGCACCTTTGGGCCAAAATTGCCACAGATGTGCCAGAGTTAGGCTTACTTCCTTGTAGTTCGGCTGAGATATGGCATTTTGGCGGCAAAATCGCCAGACAAGTGCCAAAGTTAGGCTTCATTTTCTGATAGTTCGGCTCTCATCTGGCATGTTTGGGCCAAAACCAGAGAAAAGCCAAACTTTGGCACGTCCCAAATACAGAAATTAGGCGTTGCTCTGGCAGTTATGGCTGATGTATGGCACCAACTTTGGCGCTCCTCTGGTGGACCAGAGAAACGCCAAACCTTGGCATGCCCCGAATTTCCAGATTAGGATTTACTATGGCAGTTATGGCTCAAGTATGGCACCAACTTTGGCGCTCCTCTGGCGGACCAGAGAAACGCCAAACCTTGGCATGCCCCGAATTCCCAGATTAGGATTTACTATGGCAGTTATGGCTCAAGTATGGCACCAACTTTGGCACTCCTCTGGCGTACCAGAAAAGAGCCAAACTTTGGCATGCCCTAGGATCACCCAACTAAGGCTATAGTTAGGCACCGTACTTTGGCACTGATTAGTGCCATGGTGCAAAAAAATAACTGCGCCAAAGTTGGGCCCTTATGTTTGCCAGACCTTTGCCCAAGTTAGGCATTCCTCTGGCGTGCTACCTGGGCACCGTTGCAAAGCGTTCGGGGTTCGAAACTGACCCGCTGTCACCAGTGGTGAACAGCGAAGCTCCTGCCGTTATCCAACAAGGCATCGATCGCGCCGCACTAGGCTCCCTGAATATCCCAACTCCCTACTGGGCTGTTCACAAGTTCAGCAACTTCGACGGTGTTGCTTATTTGAAAACTGCTCTTGAGCCCAAGTCTAACAAGATCAGCATCGAAAGGGCGGTGTTCATTTGTTTCGACAAGTTACCTGATGTGGTATACCAAGTATGTCTTCAGGGTAATGTATGCGTTGCACATTGTAACCATGTCTGCGCTGCACATTGTAACCATGTATGCGCTGCACATTGCATCATGTATGCGCTGCACATTGTAACCATGTATTGCAATGCCGTGCTGTAAACTATTACAACTTTTACCTTGGCTGATTTTTATGTGTTGTTGTTTCCTGGTCTAAATGTTGTGAAATCGTTGCTCGTTTTCTTCTTTAAATCTTATAAAGCATTACTTTTTCAGTCCACGATGTCTTTGTTTTTGGACTTAAGCTCAATCTTAAAACGCGTGATAAAATTTGTCGCGGCTTATAAGCCATTTCTTACAAGCGAACGTCGGGTGGTCCTCGGATGGTCTTGGCAGCCATGAAGAAATATAAGATTCTCGTCTCCCACGGTCGCGTGGGTGGTTTTTCACATAAATAAACACAAGAGTGAGTGACAAGTAAAGCAAGCTGATTAAGGTCAAGAAGAAGAAGACGGACAGAAAAGAAAATCGAGAATTTAACCAGGGGTACTCACGAACATACTAAAACAATCTCGGGCTTTAGTATGTGCCGTTTCGTTCAACCATAAAATAAAATAGAAAAAAAAAAACTGCCTCCGAGTTTCAGATACCCTCCCCAAATATCTAATGTTTGGCCTTTTGCAACCAAGGAAATTGACTATTTTATTTAAAACGCTCACCATCCGACGAATCGAAAGTCGCAGCTAATTCTACGCTGAAACAACTTGCAATCCGCTTCTTTAAAGTCGCAAATGTTTTTATGTGAAGGCAGAGTAATATAGCTTGTATCGGCCAATACATTGAAGCATCATGTTGCCCATGGTCGTGCCGCAGCGTAATTGATGCCGCGGTACGACAGCTGGAAGGTCGTAGCTGTATCAGAAATCATATGTGCACTCTACCAAAGCGGCACCAAAAATTTATATTCTCGCGCCTGCAGCCGCGCATGCGCACACCTTCTGGGTAACACGCCGGGGTCGACACCAGTCGAGATCAATACCACGCGCCTCAGGCGAGCCGCTCCGGTCCCAACACTACCCAAGTATTCTAGTACACTGTACTTGTAGCACACTCTTTGGTGCTTGCGCGTGCTGACGGCAAAATTCCGCTTTTTGTTTTTTTGCAACGTTCATTCTGCATTAATAAGATCGAAGGTCTTATTAGATTATTAATGCGAGCCTGTTTTGACCACGCGCTCTAAAGATGGCCCTCAAACATTACGTCCACTCAACGAGGTAGAGGGGCTTAGAGTGCTAAACCGGAAGTTCGGAAATGGCACCCCCCCCCCCCGGTTGCAGCCATGCTGTACGCTAAAGTGACCACTCGTCACGTCACCTCGCAAGAGCCTGACGTCACCGGTAAGATTGCAGCGCCAGAGCTGGCGAATGCGAGTTTGTTTGGTGCGCGGTAGCCGTGATGTGCAGCTGCTTTCCGACAACTTGAGGGTCTCTTCCTGCTCGCTGACGCAGGTATAATGTGAAAATATGAAGGAAGGAGACTTTATACCCTTCTTGCGCAAGGTCGCTCTGGATCATCTGGGTATTAACCCCTGTGAGACAGCATCAACCGTATTGCCGTACCGGTCCTCGGATTCCCGAATGTGTTCGAGGATCGATAGAACTTTGAGTGCTTTTAGCATAAAACTTTCGCATTCTCTTAGGTTTGTTTTAACGTTGGAACGAAAAATGTAGGCGTCGGACGTTGGGCCTAGGGGAATTTGTTTCAGCCCTAGGTAACTGCCTAATCACAGCAACTTCTAGTGCGAAAGCTCCAGCGATCTTTACGTTTTGTACTAATCAAACATTTTACGATATAACTTCCAGCATGAAATTTTCGCGTTCTCTTAGCTTTGTTTGAACGTTGCAATGTCTGAGAATCGAAGCGAAAAGTGTACGTCGCGTTAGGGCCTAGAGGAATTTGTTTCAGCTCTGCGTCACCGAATAATCATAGCAACTTATATTGTGGAAGCTCCTTCTATCTTTAACCTTTTGTGCTAATCGACGACTTTACATTCGATCGCAATACTTTTTTGAAGTGATATGATGGCGTTGGCTTAATTGACGGGCGCGGGAACTCTTACAATGCATTCGAAACAATCATTCAGAAAAAAGGTTCCTTACCTTTGTTCATAAAACGGTGTATTTGTGCCCTTGGAACTCAGAACAGAGCAAGTCTTCACAATTTTGATTGATCAGTGCACAAAATGTTGCATCTGATGCCCCTTAGAAATTAGTATTAGAAGGCTCTTTACCTTGCCGATCGGTATCAATAGTCCACAGTAACCTACATGTGTACGATCATACTCTTAGATATTTGTCTAATCCATCATTCTAACATGTAGAATAAAAACAAAATGCAGACCCACTCTTTACAGGTCCAGAGATAGAACCACACATATCAGCAATTCGTTAATTAAATGTAATACAACTCTAAGATAGAAGACTACCTGCACACTTTTTTCTTTCGTTAGATTTATTGCAGCAATAATTTGTTTCATCAAGAGTGCATTGAATCAGTAGGTCAATTATTTACTTGTTCTAATTACCTGGACAAGAGGACACATATTTGCGTTCATCCCTTGCCCGAAGAGCAGTCTTGTTGAAAAATGTTGACTCCCATCCCTACCAGTCTCTTCAATATACTTTTTTACAAAAGTGTGTGCTGTCTATATTTCATCTCACCGCCACTTGAAAAAGGGCAACCGCCTCAGCCCCCTCGAGCCAATCAGAGAGACGGAGTGAAGGTATGAGACAAATCTGTGCAGATGAGCACTCTGATGATATGTTGTCATGTGCCTCTCTCCACCGTGCATATTGACTCACCAAGACTGCAGCCTTCGCCGTTTGCCAAATTGTGATGAAACGAATTACAGTAGCTACTACTATAATTTTCCCAAGGCCTTCATACTTTGTGCATTTGTTCGACAAGAATGTTATGTCAGCCATCACTGTGAACTTTTTTATGTATCCTCTCTGCAATGCCTACAGAGACCATTGAAGGGAATAAATTAATAAACAACATTTTCACATCACTGGAGTTGGTTTTCGGATGCGCCAGATGTTCGGGAGAAGTGGAACGAGTGCAGATCATTGCAACCAGTCTGCCAGTCTGGTATGTCCCATTAATTAATATTCAGGGGTCAGAGATTTGAGCGTCCTTAAAAAGGTTCAGCACGTGCGGTGACCACAATTTGTTTTGTATAGACTCTGAAGGCGTAAAGGCGAGCAGAAATATGTTTATTTGGTGAGTGCATCAAATATGTTTATTTCCACTTGATTACATAATTATTGGTTTTTTGCCAATGGTTCCATAACGAGTTCTCTCTGCGACATTCTCGAGTCAGGCGTTCAGTCGTAGTACCTGTGCTCCATGCTGTCGGATGACGCTCCTGGCACGTCGGTGTTCAATTTGGTCAAGTGGCAACTTTGATTGACTAATGCCGTCTTGTATTCATTCGTCATGTGCGGCCACTGACATCTGATGCACTGAAGCTGCAGGGCTGGCTTCTAATCCGCAAATTTTACTGGTAGTTTTCTGCGTCAATGCAGCAAGCTCGGGCTTGTATTGCTTACGTGGCTGTGCCTTTTGCTGTATCGTTGAGTTGAAGGCTGGCAACAATGTTTGTTTGCTATCCAAGCCATTTCACTTCCATTTCGTAATGTCAATTTTTGCTGCATCCCGCGACCACTGCAACTTTTGTAAGTCTCGTGTGGCAAAGTTAAGTCGGGTGATGCTTGGTGTCCAGTTTTGAGAACAACCAACCATTCTATTTCTTCAAGTCACTCAGCGGCATTCTTCCTCAAAGCTGAAAATTGTGTGCTTTGTGGCGTGGGCACAGATATTTGGTGTCAGCAAATTATTAGGTATTGTCTCTGGACAACAACCGACAACAAATCAACTGTCATTGCATTGCCGCTCATCTGCTTTGCCGTGCTTACCTCCCGTCGAAGTGATGGGGATCAGGAGATTTGGGGTAATGTCGGCACCAGGGACAAAGGCCGCCGAAGATACGCCTCAATGTCCCGCGGACGCTCCTCGAGATGTGGTCGAGGGTCGTTCGGCACGAACCCTTGCAGGTCGATTCATTGTTACGGGCACCTCCAGTAGGCATGGTCGGCCTCATGCAGTGGTAGCAGAGTGGTTTTCGGTCGACCATTCGCAGCACCTCCGTTTTCCTCGGTGTACTTTGTTCAACGCGGACATAGACTGGTTCTTCCCGACGTCGGAAATACTTCGACGTTGGGGTGTCTCGTTGAATAAGCATTGAATATTAAGGGGTAGCCGGTGGCGGTCGTCGTGAGTTTTTGGCATTAGTGGCCCTCGGTTTGTCAGAGGCCGCTTCGCTCGAATAAGACTCCAGTTGAAATTGCTGTCGAACTTGTTTCGAAACAATCTCGGCGATCAAAATAAAAGTCGGGCAACTGATGGCAGGAAGTAGCTTCCTGATCTCTGCCCGGACAACGTCGTGGATGAGTTTGCGAATGCCTGGGAGGCTGGCGTCGAGGTTGCAGCTGGACGTTTCGAGTGTCGAAACGCTGGGAGTTGATGATAGTGACAGGCTCGGGCTTGCAGTGTACATTCAATGTTGGATGCCTCGGTGATATGAACCCTTCGACTGTTGTTGTGGGGTTGCGGACAAGGCTGCCGAAGGTGTTGTCCCTCATAGGGGGACATGGCATTCTTAGCGTCTTGTCTTCTGTAGCATCAGGGTTGCCGTGGGTGCTCGATCAGGCGCAAAACATCCTCCACGAAGGCGGTGACACTCTCGTTGGGGCCGTGTCCTGGACAGAATCAGGAATTCGGCTCTCTCTCGTCAATGTTGGCTGATGAACGTGCACTTCAGCTCAATCTTGCGAACTTCCCACAACGTTCAGGAGGACTCATGGTTCAGAAACCAGTGCCTGCCAGTTTCTTCCACGAGAAGTATAGGTTCTGCAGGAGCTGGTTGTCTGTCCACCCACTGTGGTGGGCGACACGGTCGTATTGTTCAATCCAGCCCTAGACTTCTTCATACACCTTGCGTGAAAGGCGTCGGAGTGTGAGTTGCGACGGGCATGCAAACAATGGTGGGAGCGGACGAGGTTTGCTGCTACAGGTTTGTCATTGTTGGCTTAGTCAGCTTGGTTTTTCTGGTAAAAGACTGAGTTCCAGTGGTTCTTGCTGGTAGCAGCGACTGGCTTGGATTTCAGGTTCTTTGTGGTGTATTTCCGAGGTTCGTCCTTGAGATACTCGGTCGACTTGCGGTTTTACGGGGAGCTAACCGCAAGAGGAGCAATAACGGGACGCGGGATAGTCCGCCACCCGTGTCCCATTAACGGGCATCTCGGCTGAGGAGCCGCCAGGGTGCACACAGAGTGAAGCGCTACGGGTAAAGTACCCAGTGCCTCCACCAGAACATACAATGACAGCTGAGCATGGCCTGGAACTTTCCAGAATAGTAAATATTGATAGAAGATAAGACTGGAGCAAGCATCCATGACAATATAACAAAACTGAAAGAAGAGAGTCTATCCTGACCACTAAATAAGCTGTATTGCTTTAGTGGCATTCTGTCCAAATAAAATCCTCTCCTTGGGGTTTGGCGACTGCCATGGATGAACTGAACTGAATTGGATGTGGGACCACTTTTCTGGTAATGAGCCGCTGCAGACTGTCGTTGCAAAGCGGCGTGAACGGGTGGACTGGGTAGGTAACACGCGGATGAAATGTCCATACAGCTAGCAATTTGCATAAGGAGTGTTCGTAAAACGTTTGTTTCGACGAAACGTGCGACAAACCAGCGGAATCAATACCAACTGCAACACCTGTGTTTGGCGAAAGTGCACGTCTACGCCAGAACAATTTAGGAAGCAGCACAGCATCACCTAAAGCACGGCACAGAAACTACCAGCTTTAAGGCAGCTCTTTGTTGTTCCGCACACCTGTGCTCCGTGAAAGTGCACGTCAACGCCGGAACAATTTGGGAAGCAGCACAGCATCATTTAGCACGGCGCGGGAACTGCCAGCTTCAATGCAGATCTCCGGTGCGCCGCACAACCGAAGTGAGCCTTCGGTCATTTGAACGAAGGGGCACCACGATTGCACACTGCCATGCACGACTCACGCAATTTCCGTCGCTAAACTGTGTATCAAAATATATTGCCCCCGCTTCGCTGCAGACCTCGAAGATTGCGATGGTCAACGAGAGCACAGAAACGTCACCTTAAAATTTATCCTAGCGGTATCCAAATCAATCCGAGGTCCGAGCAACGTTGGGCCGATTGTTTTTTCGTGGCAATATCCCAGTCGGTCACCAGCGAAATGCACACCGTTCCTCCGTATTTTCACGTTATACCTACGTCAGACACTACGCTGAACTCTGAAGTCGCTTTCGACCGGCCTCATATGACGGCTTCCGCGTCTGAAATCAACTCGCCAAGACGAACGACAACGAACATGCATCCAACAAGCTCCGGCTCAGCTGGGGCCAGCCTCTGCCTAGGCGCTGCCATCATTCCTGTGACGTCACGTATTTGGTTGGTCACGTGACGAGTGGTCAAATTTGCCTACAGTGGCAGCAGGCCTTATGGGGGTCACTTTCGAGTGCAGACCGGAACCCCGGTTTCTCGCTCTGAGCCCCTTTACCTCGTTGCGTCCACTGAATATTCATTATAGACGTTTACTTTTTCCTGCCGTTCTCAGTCACGTGCGTTCCGTATGTGGTATGCGGGACGAACAAAGAATAAAACATTTAACCTGGGTTATAGCGAGAGAATATAGGTGAGGCAAAACAAGGATATGTGACAATCAGGCATTTTTTGTAAAGAACTACCAGCGGTGTGGGGATATCGAAACGTTGTTTAACAACGTACCAGATGTGATGACATTGAAGATGGCTGTGCCCTTGTGAAAAAGGTGTAAATGGAGCGTTCACTGGCACCTGTAGCTGTGTGCGCGACTGCTGATCACGTCCCGACGGCGAGCTTTAATAGTTTTTTTGTGACATTTAGTCCGCACCATCGAGATTCCCGGCCTCAGCATAATATTAATGTGAGCATGTTCTAAAAATGCGCTCTCAGCATCGCCCTCAAATATGGCCTCCAGTGGATACCCCCTACCAAAAGTGCTTCTGCATCAGCCAAGAGTTTGGCCACCTGGCAGACACTGCCGTCAACTACGTCGCAGACCTGTCACGCTCATGCCATGGTCACGCCCCAGTTTGCAAACTTCGAGACCAACCGACGTGAGGGACCTTTTCTTGTGTGCTTGGATCCGGGTTTCCGTCAAGGCATGATTATAACATTCTGTTTAAAGTCCGCCGCTAGCAATATTTATGCTGTCTCTCTGTTTTGCGGGAGCTGGAGTAAGTTAGTTACCAGTGCGTCGCGCCAATTGAGATATTTTCAGTTTTACTTGATATATCTCGTTTTTGAGAGGAGCACGACGATAACTTCTAACTCTCAGCTGAAAACCTTTCGGCAAACTTTGTGTGCTACTGTTGCCACTGTTTTGAGGAGGCTCACCAAAACGATGCGTTTCTTGCGCGTTCCTTTCTATAGTCCGGGTCATCGATGCCGCGGGCGATAGAGAAACCACAACCACACAACGTGAAGATTTGATTAAGCCTGCTGTATTCTATTTCGCGCGCGCTGGCCGGCGTCCGACACGCGCTCTCCACGCGTGCCAATCAACACCGCCACAAGTGCTCTATAGGTCAAACAATTTTACATTGTATTAGGGTCCATCCTTTCCTGATGGGCCCTCAAAGTTGCCTCTACGCTCAATTTGGAAAATTGTTGTTTGACTTTCACTCAGACGTGATTTGTATTGTAACTTAGGTTAGTTCCGTTGTGTGGACATGTTTTGCTACATTATAGAAAATAGAAATAGAAAACCAACAAAAATCAGCATGCCACCCCTATGGCCGTCCTTATCTTAACACACACCTCATTCACATTTATTAAAATTGTAGGTGGATACTGCTGGAATTATGGACGGTTTATACCATCAACGTTTTCATCTTTTTTTTTTTTTAAATTGTACACACTTACCACGAGAGCTCTGCTCTTCTGGCGATGGTGGCGCCGCCCCTGCTTCGTGCCGCGGAACTCTGAAATGTTGGAACTTTGAGCGAGTTCGTGGTACATTTTTAGCAAAAAAGTTATTCAGCGCCAAAAAAAAAAAAAAGAAAACGGTGGACAGAAAGACGAAGTATACAAACAGAGCGCTGACTCTGAACTGATTAATTGGAAAAAATACACAAATCGACAAACATCACGGGTAATCAAATCATCCAGTCACTTTCCCGCGCACGGTTAAAACCTGCTCAAGAATATCATCTCTTTGTCAAACTATGCGATCCAAGGTTAACTGAGGCACCTATTTCTTTGCTTCGAAATATAAAAGGACTCTTAAATATCTAGTCATCTGTTGGCTTTGTCGTCTTAAGATAGTCGCTTTTGTTAAGAACCGCACTTATCACAGTGTTCTGCCATGTTGCCTGCTGGCGACGACCTAACCGATATAGCACGGTCTCTTAACCACTCGTTCGCACATATGCCGGTCCCTCCGATGTATACATTGCCACAGGACAATTTAATGTTGTAAACTACACCGGCCGCACTCGGCACGTACATTACCCTTTGGTTCTTTCCACATACAGGACGACTAACCATATTCCTGTCGAGTTTAGCGCAGACATACAAACTTTGAAGATGCCGACAAAAAAACACCAAGTTGCGCAACATTTTTTGATGTTATGCGACAGCTTATGGACATAAGCTGAAGCAATAGCTATCCGTTTTGTCCTTTTCCTGGCAACCTTCCAATGTCACGAAGGGCTCTTACCTGGCCTTCCGGCACTCCAGTCAGCAGACCATCTAGGTAGCCACCGAGCTGAAGCCTAGTAGCCTGATTAAATAAACGAGTTAACATATGGTGTGGGGGGCATCACTCAACCAATGCCTCCCTAAGTCAACCCTCTGAAATCCCCCACTTCCCTAGTTCAGATTGGTTGGAGTCAAAAGTGAGAACACTTTCCTTGCTCCTAAGTCTATAGCCTCAGCACACAGGTCCATCCAATGACTTAAGTTTTATATCTAAAAACCGTAAAAATCGAACTAATTGGTCTTGTATAGTGAAGTTTTCACGCTACATACTCCCAATAAAAATCTCTCTATTATGAACAGAGCATTTGTTTTCCGGAACAGCACCCGGTAATCATCGAAATACCTAAACACCCGGATCACACCACCACCAAGCTCGCCTGCAATGCCTCAATCGTAACTTTAAAGAAAAAAAAAAATGAAAGCCGTTTACAACTCCCTGTAACGCCGAATTAGAGCGCAGCTCTTGAGGAGGAGGAGGGGAAGGTACAGAAAGGAGGCTATGCCCCGCCTCCTCTCCTGCTCGCCTCCCATTTGCGGGAAAATGTTATGGTAAACTTAACGGGGAAATTTTTCCGCTAAATTTAGCGGGGAAATTTTTCCGCTAAATTTAGCGGGAAAATTTTTCTGCTAAATTTAGCGGGAACATTTTCCCGCTACATTTAGCGGGAAAATGTTTCGCTAAATTTAGCGGGGAAATTTTTCCGCTCAATTTACCAGGGAAATTTTCCCGCTAGATTTAGCGGGATAATTTTTCCGCTAAATTTAGCGGGGAAATTTTCCCGCTAGGTTTAGCAGAAACATTTTTTCGCTAAATTTAGCGGGGAAATTTACACATAATGCACCACGCGGTTACGCAGACGGCGACGCCGACGGCGACGACGACGCCGATGGCGACGCCGACGCCGCTCAAGCCGGAAACGGGCGCCTAAGAGCTGCGCTCTAAAATGTGGCTCAGCAAAGGGGAAACGCTAGACCCTATACAAACACCCTCTTTCAGCGAGAACTGGGAACCGTCGGAGAAAAACGTACCTTGACTTGAGATAAAAACATTGCACCTCTAAAAATTGTCAACGCTCATTCCACAGGTGTTTTGAAAATAAACTGTCCGGTAAGCCTCAATGCACCATTTTATAGCGGCGATCATCTCATGTTGAGGTATAGAATAGAACAAATCCTCGACGTCAGAAGACGCTGCATCACGCGCCACCGGTTCCTTTCCCCCAGGAAGTCAACCACGCTTGCTGAACTGCAAACCCCATGGGATCTTGCAAATGAAAGAGCGAAAGTATCGTATTTACAAAGGGCGCCATGTGCATCTGCCAAGGACCTTTTGGGTGACAGTCGCCCGAAACGTCATCAAATCCGTGTGCGACTTAACAGTAAAAAACACATTAAGGTGGATACATTATTATTTTTGTATTGTCACCCTAAGTCTCTTAAGACCCATATCCTGACACAACTGCACCGCCCTTCGCATTTACTTTACTCAAGGTCTCATTCGCATTTTTTTTTATTTCTTACTAATGGCCTCAGCAGACTTAACCAAGAACACTTCTACTGGCATGAAGGCGAAACCACCTTCCTGATCAGTGAGCATCAACATAAGTCCTTCGTCTACGCAAAGAAAACAACCCTACTAATGTTGGGCCTAGCCTTGCGACACCTCAACACCTGCAGCAAGGACTCTACACCCTCTAAGGTACACATACCTCTATCGGCTTCGTCAGCCCTGGTGGCCACATTCCTAACAAAAGCGAAGCAGTTCCTGAAATTTCTCCATCTCTCCGCTGGCAAGCTTGGGACCATTTTCCAGGACTTACAGTACGCCTGCCGGCGCCGAGGCATCCCCGAAAGCACCACGTCCATGCGACCGTTCGCTTGTTTCTTTCCAGATCTTTCTAGAGATCCTTACTCCTTGCGACGAAAACTGGGAGCTCAGAGTCGCCTCGCGCAGGCACCTCCCCCGTAACCGGACCGCCGCCCCCTCGCCCTCAGAAACGGTGTAGCACCATAACTTCAGAAAGTCCTGCAGAAGTCTGGCCTTTCGCCGTGCCCATCCGACATCGGCAAATTTCACAGGTTCAAAACTTCCTTGGACTAAAAACCCCTTTTGATGGCGTAGGTGCAATGGCTTGCTCTGTCCCGTGAAACGACGGTGGCGTTGATGTAGAGGATGACGGGATGCAAACATGGCGAACACAAAAAGATCCCATTGTAGAAGAAAGGAATTTAAAATGGTGGAGAGTTGGCTGAGTTGGTTGTACAGTTGGGCTTAAAGAAGATGAACATAAGGGAGCGATGGCCCGGCCGGGAAAAGCGGGACACGGCGCGCTACGATAGCGTAAACACGCCGGGGACGCGATTACAGAAATAGTCAACTCTTGGATGCACGGGGGACGGCGGAACAACGAAGCCATTCCCAAAGCGCGCTTTCCAAACAACGCAGGGTGACTACGCACATGTGTTTCGTATTCGCTCGCTCCTTGAGAGAAGGGCTAACTTTTTCATCTGTGTTTTACCGTCATTTACGATTTATTGACGCTGAACTCTGAAGGCTGGTGAGGGAGATGAAAAGTGTCGTCTCATTCATGAGCAGTCACATTCAAAAAGCAGGCCGCCCGTAACAAAAAAAACTACAAACAATAACTTTCTCCAAGGACTCCTGCGATTCAAAATTGGGAACGTCCCTATTACTCTTAGATACCCGTGTTATCGCAAAATACAGCGTCGCGTCTGGCAGTTTCCCCGCGCCGGCCGCACATCACTTGTGCTCATCTTTTTTTTAAGGCCGACTGTACATGTTTATCATAAGTAAAACAGAGAAGGAAAAAACGGAGGACAAGAAGACGAAGTGTACACTCGGGTTCGAATGAAATCGGAACAGCGAACCACGTGGCTGTCGACACACGCTGTGCCTCCTGGACGCCTCTGGAAACTGATAAAAGTGCAATTTGGAGAGTATGGCACTGCGGAGGTGTGCGCCTACCCCGATGTCATTCACCCTTGTCAAGCACAACCCAAGCTTCGACGCTGCTCCGGTGTTGCGCTGGAAGTTCCGTCATATCCCCTAACGAGCCAACGAAAAAAAAAGAAACTGCGCAACATATGAGGGTGCGTGACGGTAGGGTCGTACTACACGGACACGTGCAAGCAGGTTGCTCATGCTGCCAGCGGCGAATTTCCTCGCGTGGCTCGGTGCCAAGCCAACTAAAGTGCTTGTGATTGAACTTTGAGCGCACCACCGGCGCGGTGTCAAAGCTTGGTTGTGCTGTTTGAAGGTCAAACGCATCGGACTAGGACCCACACCCTCGCAGTGCATAACTCTTTACACCGCATTTGTATTAGTTTCCACGGCCTCCAGGAGGAACAGCGTGTGTCAACGGCCACGCGCTCCGCTTTTCGGATTTCATTTGAACCCGATAGTACAAACAATGCAATGACTCTCAACTGATTCATTGGAAGAAAACACAAATCGACAAGCATCACGGATCATCAAAAACCATCAAGTCACCGCCTCACGCATGTGTCAAACCTGCTCAAGAATGCAAATCCTTGTCAGATAACGCGATCGAAGGCGGACTGACCCACCTAACTCTGTGCATCGAAAAATAAAATGACTAAAATTTGTCTAGTCATCTGTTGACTATGTTGTCAAAGATACTAGTTCCATCAAGAACAGGTTGGCAACCGCACCTATTACAGTGTACTTCGAAGTTGCCTGCTGGCGATGATCTAACACTTCGTCTTCTTGACCTCATTGTATTGTTTCTTTGAGGCGATTTTTACTTTTTCGGGGAACTCGGTTTTTGTCCTGAGAATAGCCGACGTTACAATCCAATAGAGTCACTCGAACAGAGACCAAATTGCATCGTCAGGGTGCTCAAGTGTTCCTTGGTTCCCTATCCCCGGTAAAAATCAACCTTACAAAACAAAAGCCTGCCACTGTTGCGAATTCGCTGTGCGTCATTGGTTTAGTGATAGAAAATGCACAAATTCTATGAGTCCCGTGAAAATGCACCTTTGGCGCGGCTTGATTTGTTGCATCAACTCGTCCCACATAGCAGAGTTTTGGGGTTTTTTTGCGGGGGGGGGGGGGGGTTAAACTGTTTTTTGTTAGGACATTAGGGCCTAAAATAGCTCGAAGTAGCTTAGGTAGAGCCGGAGCTTGACTGTGCTATATTGGCTCAAATTCGTAAGACAAGTGCAAAGAATGGGCATAACCGCCTGTATTTTGGTTGTCGTCTGGCATATTTCGGCCTATATCGATAAAAAAAAAAGCTCAGTTTTGCGGGCTTCACTTTTAGCACATTTACTTTTATGTGGCAACTTTAAGCACAATTTCCGAACAAAGGCTAGATTTAGACTTCGCCGCTTATCTTCGGTACATCTTTGGCTCAAGATTGGCGCTCTAAAAAGTAGGCAGAGAGCTAAAACAAAAGTCACAAACACGGCAACGAATAGTACATTGGCACCAACCAACACCTTGGAGTAAAGTCATATTAGACCCAAGGTCCGCCCCTAAAATTTCCAAGTCTGTGCCAAGCCAGGCGTTTCTCTTGTGGTCTAGTTGGGGTGGCTTCCGCTACGGTCGGAATTAAAGTGAAACGGAGTATAGTTACTATTTTTTGTTTAGTAGGCCTTTGATGAGTTTTTTTCTCTTCGTAAGGAATCTCTTTCATGGCTGCCTACCAGCAATTAAAAATTTCAACCCATAAATATTCTAAACAGTATGACGGGTATTCGAATCGGCAAAAGGTGATGCGCTTATTACTCTTAATCAACGTGACGCCTGCGTTTTGGAGTCTACCGCAGCCTTGGTCCTCGACAATTTATCGTGCACCAGACTTGCCCGTGCGAACTCCGTCTGGTTAACGAGGCCCGTTAGTGGGGCACTATTGAGTCCCAGGCGCGTGCACTACCTCTGGCTTCCGGAACTTTTATGAAGGGTTTGACCGTAGTCAAAAGGGGTCGTTTTAGAGCATAATGTTGATAAATAGCGAACGGTGCAGCTGCGCGTTTCATGAAATCGCATGTAAGATTTAACGTGCTTCAGTTAATTGTGCGATTGGCAAAGCCGTGTAAACGATGATAATGATTGCATTTGATTGGAAGAGCCATCTTGTAGTAAACATCTCAAAGGTTCTGCAGCGTGCGCGTCTGTATGCTCGCATTTGACGGCGTGCCATTCACGTAATCCAGACGGCCGTGGTCGAACTTTGAACAGCCCTGGACCTTAACATAGTACAAGGTTTCTGAACGAACACATAGGTTAATAGGTGATGTTTCTCTACGCCCTTGAACTTGAGCGACCATTCATGTCGTGTGCCGTCCCCGTTGTGTGCTCCCTGTTCTGACGGAGACTAGATAGTCGAAATCACAAAAAAAAGTTACTCGCGCGCGTAGTTTACTGCATTCACAAACGCTTCTACTCTGTGCAGTCATCAAAATGGTTCTATTCGAACTCTGCAATGAAGCAGAGTATCAACATAGAAAACCATCTCCCGCTGACCCTGAGCCTAACGCTCGGCTGCGCCGGCTGAGGCAGTCGTCGAACAAACCATGTAGTATTTTCCCCTTTTCGTCAAGGTTGCCCGCCGCATACCGGCGACCACTCCAGCGGCCGGAGTAGGAAAAACGAAGGTGAAACGCAGTGAAAAGAGCCTAACGACTCGCACGCGCATGCAAAGGGTCTTCGACGAAAGCGTTCAGGAACCAACCGTTTGTGGCGAAACGACTCACTAAAAGTTCCACAATGGTCAGCACGAGAGTTAGCAATTTTCAATGAACATCTCGAGTTGTACGATTCTAAGCTTGGTGATTCCTGTCGGAACGTGATGTTTGACGGCGCAAGCGAGATGGCATGAGTAGTTTCTACGACACACTGCAATTGGTTTCTAGTGAACAGAAAAAAGAAAGGACCCCCAACTAAAAACAAAAAAAGACATTAATGGAGAATGAGTTGAAAATGCATACTTTGTGTCGTCCGTTATTTTGCTTTCTCCAACCTCACGAACGGAAACCTCTGAGAGCTATGAGCGCACTACCGTATCTTTTGCATTTCTTGTAATTTATGGTAAAACGAATCAGTTCTATGCAGAACGCAATCTTGAACTAATAACGCTGTCGGCAGGTTGTTCACGATTTCGGAAGGCCTGGGGGCGACGGACAACTTCTGCACAAGCTACTTGTGGAGAAAGCCTCTTGTACACCGAACTGGGTAAGCCTTGCCACTTTCCTTAAAACATTATCGGGTTTGCATGTAAAAAGAAGAGATTCAAGCTGGTGTAGGACTAAACTGACATTTGAAAGTTTTCAGAATGGCTTGTCAAAACTTTTCTGAAAGCTAGGTTCCCAATGACAAAAACCACAGCTGCAATGTGTCTTCCGAAGCAAACATTTACAACGAAAAAGGACCAACTCAGGTATTTCTCAATTTTTTTTTATAATACGTGCATTTCACCACATTATGTTTCGCTTAAGATTGACAGAATCGTGGACACGTTTGCAGACAGGCAGCCGGACTCACAGCAGGAGCTTTGGAGTTAAAGCATTTAATTGAACGGTGAGTTTGTCCACTGTTGCGCAACTCTATACGATAACTACGGCTATTAGAGTACTCCCTATTAACAAGAAACGTTCAAAGGTTAGGATTTCAGATGAAGTGAGGACTGAAGAAGCGTCTCAGTGAATTTACCTTCTAGATTTAGCGGGAATATATGTCACATGACCTCAACGCCGATTCACCTTCCGCGCTAAATATAACGGACAAAAGTTTGTGACATGACTTTTTGTTACGTTACATATACAAAAGCTCAGCTTCCCCTCTAAATATAGCGGAAAAAATTGAGGTCCTGTGACATAATCCTTAACCCATGATCCCGCTAAATTTAGAGGGGAAAATTACGTCACACGTCTTGATCTCGCGTGGCATATAAAACAAACCCAATTTCCGGCTAAATTTAGCGGGAAAATTGAGGTCACATGATGTCACGTTATGTATACGCAAGTTCAGATTCTCCGCTAGATTTATCGGGAAAATTGACGTCACGTGAAACCAATACCAATTTATTTTCCCGGCTACATTTAGCTGGAAAATTAACGTCGCATGACTTTGCGTCAAGACACCGAAACATAAATTTAGTTTCTGCGTCAGATTTAGCTAGAAAATTGACGTCACTTGACCTCCGCACCAATTCATTTTCAACGCTAAATTTATCGTCGAAAATAATATCACATGACTTCATGTCACGTGACCTATACACAAGTTCATTTTTCACGCCAAATTTAGGGGCGAAATTGATATCACTTGATATGATGTTTCGTGACCTATACGCAAATTCGGTCCCACCGGTAGATTTAGCAGGAAAATTAACACGTGCCAGGCCGCAGCCCGTCATTTCACATACTGCGTGGACACAGGCCGACCCGACGGGGAAATGAAATGGGTCAATGTATCTAGGGGGTGGAGAGGAGTGGGTGGTGTGAATGGAGTGGAGAAGATTGGAGACACCTAAAGGCAGAGCTCGTGAAGAAATGCCTGGGGGCTACTAGCGCTAGGCCAAGAACGCTTCATGTAGCAACGCCATTCGCGTAGCAACGCAATCTGCCATACATTTTTTTTCAAGCTCAAGCAAGCTAGTTTAACCGCCCCTTCCCAACAGCGAACGCTGGGACCCTTCGAGCCTATCCGAGTGATGGAGGAGAAGCGCGCGACAGCCCTAACCTAGTGTGCAGACGTGAGAGCGTAACCCAAACAGCTGGAGAAGACGGGAAAGAGAAGCTTCCATCTTACCCGTATCCTCTTTTTGTGTGTCTCGGATGTCGCTTTTGTCAACTTACATTAGCACGCCGATAAATATTTGTACATGAGTGGCTTTCCTCGCTTTCCAGCCCGTGACTTCGAAGGGACTACCCTCCGCTAAGGAAAGTCAGTCTTGCACACGCTTATAAAAATAGTATTCGATTACGATAACTATTACTCCAGATTTAAAAAAAAAATCAATTACGCTATTTGATTACTTGAGAATAAAAGTAACTCGTAATTTCCTGGAGAAGTAAACGTTTATTTTTTTATTACTTTGTGGCGGCGTCGGCATAGCCACCGGCGTCGGCGTTGGCGTACACCGGCCAAGGCGTCTCTCAGAGAAGACGACGAAAGCCGACACGAGTCGGAGGCCGGAAGAGCGCGGAATGCAGTATCAAGTATCACATACCTCCCCCCGGCCTGGCGCGCTTTGAGAAGTAGAGAGACGCCAGGACGGCGAGATGCGGTGCGAGGAGGACCGGAAAGGAGGACATCGTCGGGAAGAGAAAGAAGAAAGGGACCCTGACGAGTGGATACGAGATGCTGTCCGTCCGGCACACGTACGGGGACACGCATTGGCCTCCTGTTTCAGTTCCAATTAAAAATATATTTAGAGATTTCAAGATCCTTCTTCTCGTCCTCTCTCTCCGCTTTGGGACGACATGAACTCTACAGTGGTGACCCGGTAAAGAACTTCAACGCAACCAACCGAACCAACTATCATGACGGACAACGAGGCGACGAGTTCCACCGGGGGCATTTCGACGGTCGCGTTTAAGCTGCCTCCCTTCCGGCCAGCTGATCCGCAGCTCTGGTTTGTGCAGGTTGAGTCACAGTTTGTGATTCGGCGCATCACAGCCGACATGACAAAGTACCACCATGTCGTGTCAAGCCTACCACCTGCCATTGCCAGAAGAGGATGCCTACAACACCCTCAAGGCCCAGCTTATCCGACGGACAAGGGCCTCAGAGCAAAAACGTCTTAAACAGCTCTTGACAGCAGAAGACCTGGGCGACCGGACCCCCACCCAGCTGCTGCGCCGACTGGAGCAACTCCTCGGAGAATAGGCGACCACCATTGACCAGTCCCTACTTAGTGAGTTATTTTTGCAGCGGATGCCTTGCAATGTGAGGATGGTCCTCGCATCCGCAGGAGACATTGGTCTGGCTAAGATCGCTGAGCTTGCGGATAAAATCATCGAGGTCTCGGCACCGTCAGCCAGCATCTCAGCAATCCAAATTTGAAGCATTCCGGATGAGATGAGCGAGCTGCGAGCAGAGGTCCACCGTCTCGCCGACATGATGGCGAAGCTGCAAGCTCCACTGGGCCGCAGCACGTCACGCGGACGCCCACGACACAAGTCTCGTTCATCGTCCCGGACGAACTCAGGTGAATGTTGGTACCACCAGTGGTTCGGGCCTGCTGCTCGCAAGTGTGAGCCATCCTGCTCCCAAGCGGAAAACGCCAAGGCATAGCATTAACGGTGGCAAGTGCTCCCGCCAACGCAGACAGCCGCCGAACTTTGTTCTTCGTGTCGGACCGCAGCACTGGTGTTCGTTTCTTGGTAGACACGGGAGCAGAAGTCAGCGTCATCCCAGCAACCGCGGAAGAGCGCCGGCGCCCCAGCACGTCACAGCTCTGCGCCGTCAACAACACTGCAATTGCAGCGTACGGTGAGCGCTCCTTGACGCTTGACTTTGGGCTGCGGCGCACCTTTCGCTGGGTTTTTGTCTGCGCGGGATCTTCCCCACTCCATCATCGGGGCTGACTTTCTGACGCACTTTGGACTGCTTGTGGACGTCAAAGGCCGACGCCTCCGCGACGAAACAACTCGTCTGACGGTAAAAGGAATTTCCTTGTCGCTTGCTTCCATCAGCCCCACGTTCGCAGTTACAACGGATGAGACGCCGTACACCAAGCTACTCGCCGGGTTCCCGGAGCTGACGCGTGTTGGACACGATGAGCGTACCATCAAGCACACCGTGACGCACCACATCGAGACGGCGGGTGCTCCGGTCCACGCGCGTCCACGCAGGCTGCCACCAGACAAGCTACGTATCGCCCGACAAGAGTTCGAGCATATGCTCGAGCTGGGCATTGTCCGCCAGTCAGAGAGCTCTTGGTCCTCACCTCTTCACATGGTCCCGAAGTCCACACCAGGGGATTGGCGCCCATGCGGAGACTACAGAGCCCTCAACCGGATTACAACCGAAGACCGGTACCCGATACCCCACATCCACTACTTTACAGCATCGCTGGATGGCGATACCATCTTTTCGAGAATTGACTTAGTACGCGCCTACCACCAGATTCCCGTTGAGCCCTCGGACATCCATAAGACAGCAGTTACCACGCCCTTTGGGTTGTTCGAGTTTCTCCGGATGCCCTTTGGGTTGAAGAATGCAGCACAAACGTTCCAGCGTTTCATGGACCAGGTGGTGCGTGGGCTGCCGTTCTGCTACGTTTACATCGACGACATACTCGTGGCAAGCACATCTGCCGAGGAACACGTCGCACACCTGAGACTGCTGTTCGCACGCCTTGTCGAGTATGGACTCGTCGTCAATGTGTGCAAGTGTGCTTTAGGGAAGCTGGAGCTTGATTTCTTGGGACATACGATCCACTCTTCGGGAATCCGCCCACTTTCCATCAAGGTGCAGGCCATCCGGGAGTTCCCGAAGCCGTCCACCAAGAAGCAACTCCGGGAGTTTCTGGGGTTGGTAAACTTTTACCGCCGTATTCTCCGGGCTGCGCCACCAAGCTTGCACCACTACACAGCATGCTTTCGGGCAAGACTAGCTCAGCAACCGAACTCGCATGGGATGCCAGCACCACATCGGCCTTTGATCAAGTCCGACAGCTCCTTGCAACCAACACAATGATTTCTCACCCAAAGGAAGGAGCCCCACTCTCAGTTGTCACCGACGCTTCAGATATCGCTGTTGGTGCGGTGCTTCAGCAGAACGTGAACGGACACTGGCAGCCGCTTTCCTTCTTCTCTCGGAAGCTGACACCCACAGAACAGCGGTATAGTACGTTTGGTCGAGAGCTTCTTGGGGTATATTTGGCACTACGGCACTTCCAGCACATGGTTGAAGGTCGGCAATTTTTTATATTGACTGACCACAAGCCTCTCGTCCACGCGTTCCAGTCTTTGAGACCAGACGGAGGAAGTCATTCTCAGAGGGAACTCCGACAGATGTCCAGCGTCTCCGAGCTCACAAATGACATCCGGCACATCCATGGTGCTGAGAACGTTGTGGCGGATGCCCTTTCACGAATAGGTTCCTGCACGGTTGAACATTCAGCCTCCATCGACTTCGCCCAGCTGACTGCAGCGCAGCGCGAGGACGCAGAACTACGAGAGCTCCGCACATCTCCTGGACGGCTCGTGTTCGACGAGATTCCACTTCCCATGTAGTCCCACCAACATCATTTGTGATACTTCGACAGGATCGCCGCGTCCGTACGTCCCGGAACAATTTCGTCGGCAGATTTTCGACGCCCTTCATGGGTTATCCCATCCTGGCATAAAAGCCACACAACACCTTATAACATCCCGGTACATCTGGCCCAGTATCAACAAAGACGTGCGTCACTGGGACCGCACCTGCTTACAATGCCAGCGCGCAAAGATCCACCGTCACACGGTAACACCATTGGGAACCTTCGCCCACCCAGACGCGCGGTTCAACAATATCCACATAGATATTGTCGGACCGCTGCCACCATCACAGGGGCAAGCTTACCTGCTGACGTTCATCGATCGTTTCACCCGCTGGCCGGAAGCTATCCCGCTGCCCGACATCACCGCGGACACAGTGGCGCGCGCTTTCGTCGCTGCAGTGGATTTCGAGATTCGGCACGCCTTCGACAGTCACCACAGACCGAGGCAGGCAGTTTGAGTCCAATCTCTTCTCCAGCCTCATGAAGCTGCTGGGGTCGAAAAGGATTCGAACGGCCGCCTACCATCCCGCCAGCAACGGCATGGTGGAGCGTTTCCACCGTCAGCTCAAAGCCGCCCTCAAGGCCCTTCAGCGCCAAGACTGGATGGAGGTGCTGCCACTCGTCCTGCTCGGACTGCGCACAGCACTAAAAACTGACATCGGCTGCAGCGTTGCGGAGCTGGTCTATGGAACAACCCTTCGCCTCCCGGGCGAATTCTTCGCGGCCGTGCCAGCCGCTAATTGTCCCGACCCCACAAGCTACGCCAACCAACTCCAAGAGGCCATGACGCAACTCCGCGCCACATCACCCCGTCAAAGCCACGGCCCGTCTTCCTTCGTAAGCAGTGAATTGGCGACCTGCACGCATGTTTTTCTACGAAATGACACCGTGCGGAAGCCCCTCCAAGCGCCATACGACGGGCCGTACAAGGTGCTGCGGCGAGGATCAAAGAATATGACACTTGCGATCCGCGGACGCCAGGAAGTTGTCGCGTTGGACCGCGTGAAACCGGCTTATCTTGACAGCGCCCCATCTGCCACGCCGGCTACTGTCACACCCCCGCCGGAAAGAACATCGCCCCCATCAGACACTCTCCCTCCCTCCGACACCTCGTGCGCTGGCGCTCCGCAGGCAAGGCCAGAGAGCCGAACACGTTCCGGCCGCCGCGTCCGCTGGCCAGCACGACTTGGCATCACAGACCATTCGGCACCGAACGCACCCTTCCTCCGCTCACCCCACAAGACGCCCCACGGGCCCTAAAACGGCAATCAAACGCTCGCCTGCTCACTGGGGGGGAGTACTGTGGCGGCGTCGGCATAGCCACCGGCGCCGGCGTTGGCGTACACCGGCCAAGGCGTCTCTCAGAGAAGACGACGAAAGCCGACACGAGTCGGAGGCCGGAAGAGCGCGGAATGCAGTATCAAGTATAACATACCTCCCCCCGGCCTGGCGCGCTTTGAGAAGTAAAGAGAGACGCCAGGACGGCGAGATGCGGTGCGAGGAGGACCGGAAAGGAGGACATCGTCGGGGAAGAGAAAGAAGAAAGGGACCCTGACGAGTGGATACGAGATGCTGTCCGTCCGGCACACGTACGGGGGCCACGCATTGGCCTCCTGTTTCAGTTCCAATTAAAAATATAGTTAGAGTTTTCAAGATCCTTCTTCTCGTCCTCTCTCTCCGCTTTGGGACGACATGAACTCTACAACTTTATTACTCCCGATCTTCAAAACGGCAGATTTTTTGATGGGCTTGAAAACAAGCCCATCGAACTATCAATTATTGGATTAGAGTCACAGCATCCAAAAACTGCTCACCTTCTCAAACCACCACTTTTGGTACACCATTACCCTGTCGAAGACTATGTTCCAGGATTCCTTAGTAAAAAAGTGAAAGCCGTTTACAAGTTCTCCCTGTAACGCCGAAATGGAGCGCAGCTCTTGAGGAGGAGGGAAGGGTACTCAGGGGAGGGTATACCCCTCCTCCTCCTCCTCCTCCCCTCATTCTTCAATCTCCTCCGGGGGAGGGGGGGTCACGTGACCTGGGGGGCCACGTGATCTCGGAAGGGTCACGTGACTTGAGGGGTCACGTGTCCCCCCTTCCCCCCCCCCCCGGGGGGGGGGGGGTCATTTTCCCCGCTAAATTTAGCGGGAAAAATTTTCCGCTAATTTTAGCGGGTAAAATTATCCGCTAGATTTAGCGGGTAAACTTATCCGCTAGATTTAGCGGGTAAAATTTTCCGCTAGATTTAGCGGGGAAAAGTTTCCGCTAGATTTAGCGGGAAAAATTTTCCGCTAGATTTAGCGGAGAAAATGTTCCGCTAGATTTAGCGGGGAAATGTTTCCTCTTAATTTAGCGGGGAAATTTACCCATGATGCACCGCGTGGTTACGTCGACGCCGACGCCGACGCCGACGCCGACGGCGACGCCGACGCCGACGCCGACGCCGACGCCGCTCAAGCCGGACACGGGCGCCTAAGAGCTGCGCTCTAAAAAGTCAAAGCCGTTTACAACTCCCTGTAACGCCGAATTCGAGCGCAGCTCTTGAGGAGGAGGGAAGGGTACTGGGGGGTGGGTCAAGTGACCTGGGTGGGGGGTCACGTGATGATGACGATGCCGATGACGTCATCAGTGACGATGACGATGCGGATGCCGATGACGTCATCAGTGACGTCACTGATGACGTCATCAGTGATGATGACGATGACGATGCCGATGACATCATCAGTGACGATGACGATGCCGATGCCAATGACGTCATCAGTCACGTCACTGACGACGTCATCAGTGACGTCACGCGTCCCATAATGCACCGCGCGGTTACGCCAACGCCGACGCCGACGCCGCTCAAGCCGGAAACGGGCGCCCAAGAGCTGCGCTCTAAAACTTACGGAAACAGAGGGTGCATTATAAAGTGGAGAGAAAAGCATCATTGTGAGAACTTGGGGACGATAGGTAAGCCACAATTGACGCAAAAGTGATGTTTTGGGAGCTCAATCTAGGACGCAGTGGCTAAATGGCAGTGTTGCGTAAAGGACATGTAAAAAGTACATGAAGTAAGGTACAAAGTAAATGTGCGGGTATGTATTTCAAGTAATGTAGGAAATACATCTGGTGCAATGTACTGAAGCAAAATAATGTAAAGACCTTTCAAAGCTCTGTACCAGCTACATTTTAACAGAATCTTTCATTGTGCCCTTTCATTCTCCTATACCGCGTGCAATGTTTTCTGCTTTTTTTGCCCCTTGTGAGTTTCCTTACCCTGGACATTTCACAGCATCTCCTAGACAGCTTTGAAGCCTGTGGGTCACGTGACGTGACGTCACGTCCCGGAGGCCTGCACGGGCGCTGATTGCATGCGAGTGCCGCGCAAGCGCTCGCGTGGGACTCGTTTTCTATCATTGTTACACGCGAGCGCTGACGTGGTTCTCGCATCTAATCAGCGCCCGTGGAGGCCTTCGGGACGTGACGTCATGTGAGGTGACGCGCAGGCTTAAAAGCTGTCTAGGAGGTGCTAGATCTGACCATGTGATTTTTGTTTCATCCCGACCTCAATGAATGGCCGCGGGCGCTTGGCTGCCTCGTCGCCGCGCGTTCCTAGTGTGCACGTTACTCTACCCTTTTTTTTATGTTCATCTTTTTACTTTCTGATGCACCGAAGCTTCATTTTGGAACACTTGCATGTCGTATACGGTGTTTTTTAACTGGTGTGCATTGCCCCAAAGGTAATTGGGGGTGCATTAGGTATCATAGGATATGCCGAAAAATATTGAATAAACTTTTGTGGCTTCAGTGTTGATAAAGCATTTTTTTGTATTCAAATTTAACAAGGCAAAATTTGTGAATGAATGATTGAAGTGGGTAGTCGTACTTTCTTTTCGAAATACCAGAAAAAAAAGGATGCTTTAGATAAACTCTAAGTACATACTCAAAGAATGTACTCCAAGCGAACTAAAAGTATTGTAATCCTTGATGAAGTAGTACTGTAAGTACAATATACTTAAAGAACTTGCCAACACAGCTAGAAGGAGCAAACAGGATATAGCTTTGTTGCTCGAAGGAGCTACGCTTATGCAACGCCCACGCATCTTCGCAAAGAAAAACGCTCAAAACTTGAATTCGGAGAATGGTGCAATCCTGTGGAGTGCAGACCAGCGCACGATTACATATAACTAAAACATTGCGCTTTTTGTCACACTGGACCTCTGGTATAATCTGGTTCGGTTATCTTGGCAGAGGAGGGGGCACTAAGGTGTAGAGGTGCAGTGAGCATATTTAGATATATTTAAGAGGGAAGGGGAAGACTGTTTGAACGGTGAATGAAGAGGAAACTGCTACATAAACCGCCCACCTTCGAACCGAAAGTCGTTTATCAATAACTCAGATTTTACCCCCCCCCCCCCCCCCCGAGCTTTAAACCGAACTATCCATTTCATAAAATGACTAGACACGTAGTCCGACCTATTGTCCGACAGCTCGGTAACAATGGATTTATTCTTTGTTGTCTGCAATATCTAGAAGCGGATAATGTAGACAAATCGAGCACGTTTTGTTTGACCTCTTGTGAATAATAATTCTTAACATTGAATCCTGAAAAGAAGGGGGGGGGGATGGGGAACGGAAGTTGAAAAAAAAGGAATCCTTACTAGTCATTGCAATATTTCTAAACGTAATCGAATTACTCTTGTGATTACTACCTCATACAAATAAAAAATGATTACAAACCTACTTTGAAAGGTAATTGATAACAAGTACCGTATTTACTCGCTTAATGAACACACGTTTTTTTCCCCAAAACTTTACCCATATTTGGGAGGGGCACTCATTACGCGGGGTAATATTTTTTGCATTTACACACTTTGTGCAAGTGTCTTATTAGGTGCCAATATGACACGCCAAGGTACTGTGGCACGTCTTCACTGAAGAAGGCGCACCCACGGGTGGTCGGGGGCGCACCAATGAAAACTCGACAAGTCTTTCTCCGACGTGAGAATAGGCTTACTGGGACATTAACGATTTAATTTCGGCAAGTTACGGTGAGTCGGATTAGAGTTGCTGCTGTGTCATTTATCCGAGTTGGCCATAGCTTGGTCACAAACTTTAAGCATGTAAGAGACACGAGTGCAGCTTCAGCATTCGGCGTAACTCAGGACATATAAAAATTGAGGTTCCTCGGGAGAGTTTGACGAGGACTACTATAAACTCCCCTCGCGTCGTGCCAAGAAAATGGCAGCCGCCATATTGGTTGATGGGGCTTTAAAAAGGGCATATCGATGCTGTAACTCAATCTTATTGATCTACCATGTTTCCTCCAAAACAGAAATCTTCTCCAGCCTGAATTTCGCGGAACAACCCTCTTGGACATGTCGCAATACCAGAATATCTTTAATGTTTATCGCACGCCTTCCAAAAGCTGCGATAAACTGGAGTTTAATACGCCCAACAAGGAATATGGGGAACACGTCCTTGTCATGCACAACGGCCAGGTACGTCAGTGCGTTTAATGTCCGATAATGTGTCGTGTCCTCTATGTTATACGCGAAGTATTGCCCTTGGGGTAAACCAAAGGGAAGCGCTCTTTCAATGTTCAGCATAGGGCCGGACTTTACGTCATGTGTCGTTGGTGCAGATATCATGGTCTATAGAACATTATTGATGCGATGGGCTCTTTGGCGTAATAAGTAAACATTGTAGAGATCCTATGCTTTGAAAATAAATCATTTCTTAATATCTACGTCCGAACATTCCCCTCTGCCGCACTTGAAAGAGGTCCGGTTCACTGAGAAGTCTACGTTGGAGATTCGTGTTGTCAGTCCCGCTTCCCCCCTGCTCCTCGGTTACCATGTGCTTATACGTGTGCGAGCATTTTCGAACAATCTATAAAAAATGTTTTCTACGACGTTTTCTTCCAATAAAAATGCCACCCTAAAACTGCCAGGGCATGAGCTTCCGACATTTATTATAAAATGGGTAAAAAGTCGACTCGAGTTTCGCTTGAACTGAGAGTTAAGCCCTTAATGTCAATTCGCTCTGAGGCGGTCAGTATCCGGACCGCGAAACCAATTCAAACTCCCGTAAACGTGCAATGGGTGACTCATGCAAGCACACTTTTTTTATTATTTTACAATTTTGTATCGAGACCAAAACAAAATTTTACCGATGAGTGCCTTCCAGCTATTGCTAGAAATTTGAGGAAAGCTGTGGACTACGTGTATGTGCCGCTTGTATCGGAACCTGCATGTAAAGGGGCCGGGGAAGAAACTATATAACCAGTGTTTCATCCTGTGGTAATAGGTTATGTTTTAGATAGCTGAAACTCTCTTCGAACCTGACCCTTACGATGGAGATAATATGCTTAGGCTTAAGTACAGGACCTTACCTTGATCATAAGATGAAACGAAAACTTCATTTCTTTACAAGCCGACGTCGAGCCAAGTCAAATGTTTGGGAAACAAAAATATATTGTTTTTGACTGTGACATTTATTACCGCAAGTAAAACATGTCAGCGAGAAAAAAAAAAGTATTTCTCGTTGCGAGATTACACTCACTGAAATAAACGGCGGAGCCTCCGAAAATGCCGTTTCTGCAGGTTTGACGAATATTGAGCCCAAGTGGAAGCCGGCTCATGGAGACATTTTGAATAAATTCCAGAACATTCGAGGGCCAGCTCTTACGCTTCTCATGTTTTTGCTCACATGTATTCTCGAAGGTGACGCCACAACAGTTGGTGTCTAACCGTGAGGGGTCCTAACAGTGCAAACTTCTGGGTCACATTTCTCTGCGTAACGCTCTGACGTCATCCGACACCGTCATGTCGCATTAGGCTTTGACGCCACGCGACGCTATCTTCACAATACACTGTGACGTAACGTGCCGCTGTTATGTCATGGCACTTGTGACGTCGCCTGACGTCAAGTCTCTTGGTTATGTGACATTGCGATGTGATGTGACCTTACATCTTATGTGACACTATGCTGTGTCCTGACGTCACTGTGTCCGGTACGTCACTTAAACTTCAGATGAACTTATGCCACAGTATCCCGTTCGTCAGTGTCACGTGCGCCAAGTGAGCGTCAGAAAGTCCAAGTGACGATAAGTGAAGTGCGTGGTCACGTGACCTTTCGACATGTGACCACGTGTTTCTCTAATAGTCATGTGAAATTACGTAATTGTGACGTCACATAACGTGGTCATGTGACCTAACCTGACGTTAGAAGACACATTGACATCACAGATGTACTGTAAATCCTATGCATTCAGAGCACCCTTAAGCCAAAGAGACATGCAGTTTTATGGGTTTTATTTTTGGAATCATATAGCTCGTTGTTCTCAAACCTCTCGATTTTTATTACCAGTGGCAGCGTCACATTCACATGTAGCTTCAGCCTTCTTAGATGCTTAGTTTCTTCAATCGGAACGAACAAACGGTTGGATGGTGTCTCCCGACTTTGATTGTATCTGGCACACTCGCGACCCCGACTCCCTGTAGACGGCGGACCGGAACCAAGATGGCGCAAGAAACAGGGATAGAGGTTCCAGCTTTTCCCGTGTGCCTGCTCGCTGGCGCTGGTCAATGTGCTAAAATCCATTATTTTGAATACAAACACAAAGCGGTTAGGTCAAGGAGCATACGACGGGTGATTGAGATGTTTATATGCATTAAAAAAGTTAGCACGCAGATTTTTTTAAAGTTGCTAAGCGTCACAAAATTCCTTTTGTAACACACTCGTTTTTTCCATTAAAAAGCATGATGCACGAAAGCGTCTCACAGAGCCATGCGCTAATAGCAGCACGAAGGCCGAAATTCACCGTCACCGCCTCTGCCGCCGTCCACACTCCTTTGGCTCTTCTTCAGTCCGACAGAGGGCGTGCGGCTGGCTGGAGTTGGGAATAAGAACGGCATATTTTCACATCCAAATAGATCTTTGCAAACCGAAGTAACACACCGCTTATTTATTTTCGTCATTCGAACCTTGAAGCTGAGTCTGAGTTTTGTGCCGCACAGATGTTCACCTTCAACGCTTGCGATGCGCTAGGAATGCCCCACGACGAAAGAAGGATCCTGACTCAACTCATGAGAGTCGTGGAGATGTCGCCCGAGAAGGACGTTGGCGTGGGCATTCTCACAGGCTGCCGAGAGAGACGTCTGGGCCGAGGCGTATGGCAGACTAGGCCAGAGTGAGTCTTAAGTCAAATATAAAATTTTCTTCTCTCCCCTTTTTCTATGCCAAAGAAGCTCGCTAAAAAGTGATCCCTTGCACCTCTTCAAATGTCCTTCGGGTTCGGCGTTGTCAATTCAGCCTCAGCGCAGGGCCCTTTTCGCGCAATTTGTTTTAATTAAACGTTTGTGTTGCGTTCGAGCACAGACTGATTAAACTGGGGGTACGTTGATTCTATCGTATACAATAGAGCGTGAGAGTCGCGGTCTAAAGAGAGGATGCGCCAGTTTGAGCCTTCGGCAGTTTATGACGCCAGGGTTCCCTCGCGTCGGATGTGACGATAATGATAGTTCCGAGTCCCAAGAATGAAATTGCATTTGCGCATATCTGTATACTAATGATTTCCTACTGTATTTATCGGCTAAACGCTTCTCGCTCATTTGAGCTCGGAAATTGAATTGCTACATTACACAACGCATTTTTCTAAGCTGGGCGTTTTCATTCCGGATCGTGCAGGAAATAAGGCTCATATCTCAAAAGCTCTAAAATCATATACAGGGTGCTGATGTAGGCTTATTAAATGTTGAAGTTCTATCCCTTCTACGAACAAAAGGGTACTTAAACAAAAATCAAGAGAAACAGTTTTAAAAAAATAAAGTGTGTCAAAAGGCACAATTTTATTTTTTTTTCATCTATGGACATTGATTTGGAACAGTTTGCTTAAATCAGATCTTTGATATAGTGTAAGGATGCGGGGAATGTTATAGACTTTTTTTTTTAATAATAAAACAGTAATTTTTAGGTTTTATAGTTATTTACGTATAAAATAGCAAACATGCTACCTGGAGAAGTTTAGCCTGCAATTTGAATTCTTTCATTAAGCGAACCGTTCAAGATAATGACGTGAAACAAGCATCAGTGCGTAAATATATTCATAAGATATCTGTTGGCTTCCATTTGTCTTTGTACTCTTTCAAAGATATGTGTCTAAATTCAAACTTTTTTTTTATATGTACCTCAATTTTGAAATATTAAAATCAATTATCTGGAATAAAACTCATTTTTAATTTTATTTTTACTTTTTAACTTGATAGCCCATAAGTCATAAAAATCTCGGATATAAATCTTGGGTGTGATATTTGTGTTGTATCTTAGAAACGACCACTTAAATAAGCTGGTTTTAGGCCCGTCCCTCAATCGTTTGTACAAATATGCTGGTTTCACCGCAATGATCCAGGCAACCTCAATAATAACAGATGTTGGCAGAAGCTGCTTTACCTTAGGTTTTTTTTGCTATTATATATTCTCTCAGAAAATCCTGGAATTTCTGAGGGACTTTTAAACATTTTGGATGTCAGTCCATCATTGGAAAATAAAGATCTTACAACGAACCTTTGTCGTAACCATGGAACTCGGCAATTCCCTACAAAAACGACCATCCACGTCATTGTAAGACTTTTAGTATACCTTACAGCCAAGCCAACCACTTCAAACGTATATGCTCAAGGACAGAGGACTTCCATTCAAACTCTAAAAACCTAAATCACACACTGAAACAACAAAAATATCCACCAGGAGTTCCTTGACGACGCAATAAAAAAACACCCAACTAAACTAAGCTATCCTCCTTGAAAACCGTCCTTTTCAGTGCAATTCGCAGCAAAAAAGTTCTGTCTGACCTATAATATAAATTTTCCCAGCGTAAAAAACAATTAAGACGGCATTATAATATTCAAGAATGAAGCGAACGCCTCAAACGTGTATTTCCGTAAGCTCCTGGGTTAATTAACTAATCACGTAACCTTAAAGACAGTCTCACCTTTTTCAGCAGAAGTGGCGCCCGGTGTCGGGGGGTTATTTTGGGTGGAATAAAAGAAGACGCCTGTAGGAAAGTGTGGGGGTGAGCTTCTTTGTGCTAACCTGGGGGAGAAAGTTAAGTCACCATGGACACAAAAGCGATGTCTCGGGAGCTGAATCTAGATCACCAACAAGTGGACCTAACAGGATTTAGAGTCCATATTTGAAGGAATATTCTGACGGCTGGACGGACGACTGAAATTGCAAGAACACAAATTAGCAGAATAATTACCCAAATTTTACTAGTTAATTGAAATTATAAAAATAAACATAGGGTTCTAGTCAAAAACCTGCTGAGCATCATCGAAACCATCTGAATCAGCGCTTTTTAGGTAAAACATAAATATTAAAAAAAACATATTACGGCGTTAAAAAAAAAGAAGAAAAGACGCCCACATTGGACGCGTTTCTTGGTCTTGCTTTGTAATTGGAGCGCATGTTTGTTAGCGCGGTTTTTGCTGCCAGGTGGTCTCAGCCCAAAGCCGTCCCGTCGACTCCCTCGTAGGATGGAGGGAACACAGCCTGGACGCCAGTGGACGCATTACTATTCTGCTGGAAGTCGTATTCGGTCGGTTAAGGGTACGAGTTCTAGCAAAACGCCGACGTACCACATGTTTACAATATGTGTCGCGCCGACGTTGGTAGGTCATAAAGCAAGTTGAGTACTATTCACTTGTTATGTAAGACGGCTTGGTATATTGTCGTCTGCGCTTCTACTTTCGGTGAAACAAAATAGTAGCACCTACGTACTTCGGTGACGCCCTCCTACGGTTTGCGACCATGGCTAATTCTGGTAAGCGTTCTTCTAAAACAGAAAAAAAGTCGTTTCTCATTATTTTGTACTCTGGAAACGAGTTCCGTTACTGCTTCAGGAGGTGCAAAAACAGTACTTTTTATTTCAGTTTTAAGTTGAAAACTGGTCGTTACAGTAACGTTACATTTGCGTATTTTATTATAGATTGTGTTGGATAATCATAGTTGAAATAAAGCGAGAGAGTAAAAATATAAATATTTAACAACATTATGCGAAAGAGAGATGTCAAGCCGCAACGATCACATTTGTTCCATTTCTTTCCAAATGTCCCTCGCACATTTTTCTATCCCTTAAAGTCGCCTCCGCTTCCCTTCTGCACCACTCGGGTCGTCGCGAGCAAGTCTGGTTCTAGACCTTTGTGCCAAAGGTAGCAGCAGAGTGGTAGGGTAAGCTAAGTCACCACGAGCAGAATGAACATATTCATTAAATGTATGATGATCGAATGGACCATTATAGAATATCCCCGATTCATGAGGTTCTGGCAGGAAAACACTAGAACAAGGCGCAAATTTGAAAGGAGAGGGAAGGATAGTATTAGAGCGAACATGTGGGCTGAAAGATGAACCACAATAGGGACTGAAGAGGCTTTGTGTGAGCCCAATCCAGGTCAGTCCTGTTCAATAGAGCCAGTGGATCTTGCTTTAGTGGCTGAGGGAGTACCCGCATTCGCTCGAGCCCGCTTTCGCGTGTTTTAATTTCTGAAAGTCCTGAAGACCGTTTTCTGCTAGGTGGCGCCAGTTATTACTAAAAAAGGGGGATTGATCAAATAATAATGGAGAGCCAAGCAAAGAAAAAGAGGAAAGCATAAACTGAGAGGGAGACCGATCATTACAAGCAGAAGAAGAGCTACAAGAGTTCAGCAAAGGAATGGAGACGGCACCACTTTAGGGAAGATTGTGGCACAAGTGGGTTCGCTTACGTGTCGAAGATCCGAAGACAACAGTAGCTACACTCTGGGGTTCGTCTTATTCTGGCCACGGTGCTCGAGGTGCAGTCGTCGGTTCACTTTACTTACTGTAGGTGTCACTGAGGCAGTTAGGCAGACGAATCCGTATAGGAGTGGAGCATAGAGGTGGTGACGTTCGGAGCCCAGACTAAGTCATTCTCTTGGTCGCGGTGCCCAGGGGCCAGAATCCAGGGCAGACCTTGGTAGTGTGTGTCGCCAAAGAATCCGTCGAGTCTAAACGGCGCCCACAGCTCGGCGAAACACAACAAAAATCATGTAGAACTCCCGTCATCTACGGACTACAAGAACACCACAAGAGTATACGTGGACTACAAGAACACTACAAGAGTATACGTCATTATCGCAAGTCACTCCTTACACGCTGCCCTGAATGAACCATCTTAGGAAATGCCAGTTCAGAAGGTTTGGTGTGGAAATACGTGAACACGTGCACCAACGAGCGCACGCGCTCCCTTGACCAAAGAAACACGGATCCTGCTGGCTCTATTGAGCTGCCGTGACCTAAAGTGAATTCGGGTGGTCGCCTCGCTCCTCTGACCTTGACTCAACAGAGCGCCTCTTCTTGACCACCAGAGCTACTCTTGATTCTTTTGAGCGAATCACAACTGCTGGGCTCTAGGAGCGCTCTGACATTCTCGGACCAGTCACAAAAGTTAAACATCTTAACATTGGAAAAAAAGTTGTTAAAAAACGTTTTACTGTGTACGATGGACGATTGAGCAAAATTTGCGCTCGCAACGTGATGAACTATCGGCTGTGATTGGTTATAGCCAGCTCTACGTATCTTTATGAAAACAAAAAAAAACGTAAAAAAGAACAACAATCAGCAGCATGCATATGAATCGTCTCAGAACGAAACGAATGCTCATGTTTGGAAATAGTTGTAAAATCAAAGCGCTTTCGACAATAAAAGCGATGCGATAGCGGTTATGCGTACGACAGAACTGGTAAATATCGAATGGATAGTAATAAACCGCATTGTTCTCAGTGCGGAATACTGTGCAAACATCACCGACAGGACATAGCACGTATCGCCATGTGACACAAGTCGCAGTGCATTACAGTAGGCTCTCCCATTATTTTAAACATAAACCTTTGAACGCATTTTTCCCAAAACTAAAGATTGCTTAACACGTACACAAATCCCGGTAAAACAGCACCGAGCACTACGAGCTATTTCTTTATCGGTTAGGCTTAGCGGCTTCACCACCGTGACATGGATTATCTCGTAAAAGCACTGGGACGACATCCCACGTCGAGATTTCCTGTTATGGTCGCAAGCGAATGCAGCACCGTTCATCGTTGTCCTCGCAGCGTCGAACGCACAAGCACATTGTAGAACCCGATATCCATCGGCGTCATGCCGGACCGCGCACATCACCGCAGACCACTGCCGGCCATCGTCAACAAAACCACGCGATCACGTTCAAGTGACACGTGACGCCAGCGCCGCTCTGCTTGGCTCCGCACTCCAACGAGGTAGAGGTCTATGGAGCGATGAACTGGCAGCTGAAAGTGACCCCCAAATGGCCGCCGCCACGTTGCACATTTTTCAGCACTAGACACGTTACCCAACGTTACTAAAACCCTCAGTTGGAAAACTCACCCTTGAAACCTGGGCCGCTGGCGTCCAACGAGACCGAGCTAAATACGATAACAGCGCCACCCTTTATCGACGAGTTGAAACATGAAAGTTAATTTACATAGATGCTGCGAGATGGCCCTGCGAGATGGCGCCACCAGCCCTTGCCCGACTAGACGTGCAGCCGTGCAATTCCCAGAGTGGACACTGCGGGAGAAATGGCGGCGTTCCGATCGCCATTAGCTCGGTTCTCGAGTACGGATCGGAGCCACTTTTTTAAAGCAGGCTCTATGGCAGTTTCCCAACTGAGTGCTTCTAGTAACGTTGCACGTTACCTTTTAGTTTTACTTCTAAACTTTAACGAAGTACCGCGCACAAATGATTGCGTATTGCTGTTTAATAACAGTACAGACGAGATGAGTTATGTTTTGTTTGTTTTAAATCCAAAATGTGCTTTTACGTCAAAACCTCAGGCAGCTTCGCAGTGCCTCCACTAGATGCCGTCAGCCGCTGTGCTGCAATTTGGGTTTTTATCGGAGCTATACATTGATCTCTGAGGCTAACAGTATTGAAAAGGAAAATAGTTTATTGTGTTTTTTACAGCGATCGCAATACAAATCTTGGCTCATTTTTGCGTAAAAGCCTCTCTGTTTGGTACGGTGACGTGTCTAGTGGTCAAAATTGTACAACATGGCGGCAGACAAGGGGAGGGGGGGGGGGTCACTTTCGCCTGGTGAACGGGATAGTTTATCGCTCTAAGCCCCTCTACCTCGTTGCCGCACTCAGAGGGCCGGAGAGGAAGGGATAGGGAGCGCACAGAGAGGGAGGGGCGGAATCAGAAAGAGTCAGCCGATTACGCCTCCCCAATGCCTTTCCACCACTTGATCTCGAGTGTTCTGAAAAGAGCGCTCGAGAGTGCGCAGAATGAATTACGCAAATTCCCCACTAGATTGGCTCCCCAAAAATCGATTGTGTTCGTATTGTGGCTTAAGTTTTTTTTTTTTACTAAGTTTGTTTTAGTCGATGTTTTCTTATCCTTCATAATCCGAGCAATCTTTCATCCTCGGAATTTTCGAATCCCGTTTTCTGCCAAATGACGCCGGTTATTTTAATGCGGTGGATTAAACGAAAGAAAGCACACACGGGGGTTGTAGTGTGTAGTTGTGGTGATTCATCGGCCTACCAAGCCTCAGATAAAAGACGACGACGTTACTCGTTGAAACGAGCCCGGCGGCCTGAGAGAATAAACAGAACGTTTTCCCCAAAGCTCGGGGTCGGTCGCGCCATCTCTTCCGTCCATAACATCGAACGCGCTACAAAGAGTATTTTCCGTGTAATCTAAGAATATTAAGACTTTGAATACCCACACAGCATCAGCAAGAAACTAAAATTACGTGAGCCCGTCTTTCAAGAGTTAACACATGGAGCCGAACCTGCCCGAGCAGCTGCGTAAGACGGATTGAGAATATCATAATCGAGCCTAGTCCTACCCTCCGTTAGAATCTTGCGTCGGCGTCCGCCATGGGTACATTTTTTTTTTTTTTTTTTTATGAGAGGAAATGTAATTTTCGTTTTGGCGTCATTTTTAAACATCGCAAACATTTGAGCACTAGCTCCGCGAAACGGCACAGCGAGCAGAGACGCATGTGTTGTCTGCACTCGTCGTCTGCTTCTGCACGGACACTGAACTGACTCCATAGCCGGTGCAAGGTTTCGAGGAACTTGGTCTCGACTCGGTCAGAACTGGGATGAATCTAACGCGCCAGTGTTGCTCAACCTCTCGTTGAATCGAATGCAAGAGTTCCTGTACTGCTGAACTAGTTCAGCCACTTCAGCCGAATTGTACAGACCTAGTCTGTGTATAAATCACGGCTTAATATTGGGGTCTTTACATTCTTAAACCTACACCGTCAAAGTTGGCAGTCCTCCATTACTGTTATTTCTGTCGATAAAAGCCGATTTAATCCAAATAAAGGTGACTGAGCGAGCGTTTAGTCAATCGTGATTGTCAGGCACAGCAACGCGCTTGATGGGGGACGCCACACACAGAAACGAAATAAAAAAAAAATGCGCCGAAATACAGTTGCAAGTTTTCTGCATCGATCCTCACGAAAGAAACATCCATCAAGAAAAAGAGGACGTAGCAGACTACTAATTTGAAAACAGGGTTACGACCAGATGAAATGGCAAAGCAGAAGCCAAAACATTAAGCACAGGTTACCACAATCTTGCCCCTGATGATTGCATGCAGATGCCCAAAACGCGGTGTCTCTGGAAGCGATCAAGAAGGCCTCTGTCGTGGTGTGCCTAGACGGCGAGTTGGCAGACGCGGAGCCCTTCGAAGTGGCGTGGCCTCGGCAGGTATACAGGGGCGGCCCCAATGCCGAGCATGCAGCCAATCGCTGGTGGGACAAACCGGTACAGGTAAGCACCGGGACGAGTATACCCTGTTTTACATTAGATCCGACTACAGCAAACGAAACGATTGGCTGGGACCGCTCAAGCAGCTCCAAAATTGCTACATCACAGAGATTATCTTCTTTGTGCGTTTGCCTATGTTCGGCTAACGTAACCACATACAGTACATGCTTCATGACCCCGCGTTTTATTTATTTTTTTGACTGAATGCATGCGCCGGTGATAGAGAGAGAGAGAGATGGTGAAATGAGACCAGAAATAGGCTCGAAATTCAAAGCGGGTTTTGAGTATCTCGTGAAGGTGCACTGTCGGCTTGGGCCTCGGTGCATATGGGGACATGTGATGCGCGCCGCGAGGCTTCCTCGCGGGAGAACTTGAGCGCCTCGAGAGCTTGAAAACGTCTGGTCGGATAAGGAGGGTTACGCGAGCTCCTCTCATGCTGCGCTACCTCGAGGCATTTGAGAAAGGTGGGTGCCAAACTTCAAGAAAGTTGCTCCGCGGAGAGTCGGCGCCACTCACTCACCTGTCTCTCCTTCCCCCATGAGAAAGACAATCCAGAATAGTCCAGGACGGCGAGAAATGCTTGAGAAATTAGATCTGCGCAAAGTATCGACGTAAGCAATATTTGCCGAAACTGCAACATTTTATTTTAACCACACCTGGGGTAATGTCGTTGTTGAGTTTCTCGACCACACTAGGCACGCAAGCTAATCGGGGAAAAAAAGAAAACACACGGTAAAAAGCGATAAAAAACAATGCAACATTTAAAAGAGTATCAGAAGTTGTCAATGAATACATTTATGGAAGGAAGGAGAAAATGTTACTTCCGAAGCATAAATATTTGTCTCGTTGTTATCCGGAAAACCAGCTTTTTAAGGTAAAGTTTTATACACCTTCTTATATTTGCACGATATTGCCTAAGACAACATCGCTCTCACTATTACGATATACATATTTAAAAATAAAACTATATCCTCCTACGCGGTTTGTGTCATTGAACATATCGACAGAGACATACGCATACCTATTATAACTATTCTGGTGATAATGAAAGGGGCCGTGAAACGGGTTTCTTTACTCGCCGTAAGTACCACTTAGAAGGAATCCCTGACCTTTAAAACTTTGAAACACGCTAGTGTTTCTCCTCATAGAATGGTATGCTCCGTTTACCCTTAAAGGGGTATCCACACGAAGGAGAACTCCGCGGACGGATGTTGTGACGTCAACACCCCGGGAACCTCCGTCCCCGGCTCCGCCACGTGCACCTGCGGAGCTTTCGTGCTGACAGCAAGAAGCCTCCACGACTCCGCCACGGAGGAGAACGGCGCCGCGAGGCGTCAAAAAGGGATGACGTATGTCTCACGTGATGCGCGCTCCCCGGAGGAAAGTGGCGGATTTCTCCTTCGTGTGTTATGGGGTATCCACACGAAGGAGAAATCCGCCCCTTTCCTCCGCTGAGCGCGCATCACGTGAGACATACGTCATCCATTTTTGACGCCTCTCGGCGCCGTTCTCCTCCGTGGCGGAGGCGCGGAGGCTTCGTACTGTTAGCACGAGAGCTCCGCAGGTGGCGGCGGAGCCAAGGACGGAGTTCTCTCGTGCTGACAGAACGAAGCTCCGCGCCTCCGCCACGGAGAACTCCGCGGGCGGATGTCGTGACGTCAACAACCCGGGAAACTCCGTCCCCGGCTCCGCCACGTGCACTTGCGGAGCTTTCGTGCTGACAGCACGAAGCCTCCGCGCCTCCGCCACGGAGGAGAACGGCGCCGCGAGGCGTCAAAAAGGGATGTCGTATGTCTCACGTGATGCGCGATCCGCGGAGGAAAGTGGCGGATTGCTCCCTCGTGTGGATACCCCATGTAAGGGGTATCCACACGAAGGAGAACTCCGCGGACGGATGTCGTGATGTCAACAATCCGGGAAACTCCGTCCCCGGCTCCGCCGCGTGCACCTGCGGAGCTTTCAAGCTGACAGCACGAAGTACAGAGGACAACGGCGCCGCGAGGCGTCAAAAAGGGATGACGCATGTCTCATGTGATGCGCGCTCCGCGGAGGAAAGTGGCGGATTTATCATTTGTGTGGATACCCCTTAAGGGGTATCCACATGAAGGAGAACTCCGCCACTTTCCTCCGCGGAGCGCGCATCACGTGAGACATACGTCATCCCTTTTTGACGCCTCGCGGCGCGTTCTCCTTTGTGGCGGAGGCGCGGAGGCTTCGTGCTGTCAGCACGAAAGCTCCGCAGGTGCACGTGGCGGAGCCGGGGACGGAGTTTCCCGGGTTGTTGACGTCACGACATCCGTCCGCGGAGTTCTCCTTCGTGTGGATACCCGGAGGCTTCGTGCTGTCAGCACGAAAGCTCCGCAGGTGCACGCGGCGGAGCCGGGGACTGAGTTTCCCGGGTTGTTGACGTCACGACACACGTCCACGGAGTTCTCCTTCGTGTGGATACCCGGAGGCTTCGTGCTGACAGCCCGAAGCCTCCGCGCCTCCGCCGCGGAGGAGAACGGCGCCGCGTGGCGTCAGAAAGAGATGACGCATGTCTCACGTGATGCGCGCTCCGCGGAGGAAAGTGGCGGATTTCTCCTTCGTGTGGATAGGGGTATCCACACGAGGGAGAACTCCGCGGACGGATGTCGTGACGTCAACAACCCGGGAAACGCCGTCCCCGGCTCCGCCACGTGCACCTGCGGAGCTTTCGTGCTGACAGCCCGAAGCCTCCGAGCCTCCGCCACGGAGGAAAACGGCGCCGCGAGGCGCAAAAAAGGATGACGTATGTCTCACGTGATGCGCGCTCCGCGGAGGAAAGTGGCGGATTTCTCCTTCGTGTGGATAGGGGTATCCACACGAAGGAGAACTCCGCGGACGGATGTCGTGACGTCAACAACCCGGGAAACTCCGTCCCCGGCTCCGCCACGTGCACCTGCGGAGTTTTCAAGCTGACAGCACGAAGTACAGAGGACAACGGCGCCGCGAGGCGTCAAAAAGGGATGACGCATGTCTCACGTGATGCGCGCTCCGCGGAGGAAAGTGGCGGATTTATCCTTCGTGTGGATACCCCTTAAGGGGTGTCCACATGAAGGAGAACTCCGCCACTTTCCTCCGCGGAGCGCGCATCACGTGAGACATACGTCATCCCTTTTTGACGCCTCGCGGCGCGTTCTCCTTTGTGGCGGAGGCGCGGAGGCTTCATGCTGTCAGCACGAAAGCTCCGCAGGTGCACGTGGCGGAGCCGGGGACGGAGTTTCCCGGGTTGTTGACGTCACGACATCCGTCCGCGGAGTTCTCCTTCGTGTGGATACCCGGAGGCTTCGTGCTGTCAGCACGAAAGCTCCGCAGGTGCACGCGGCGGAGCCGGGGACTGAGTTTCCCGGGTTGTTGACGTCACGACACACGTCCACGGAGTTCTCCTTCGTGTGGATACCCGGAGGCTTCGTGCTGACAGCCCGAAGCCTCCGCGCCTCCGCCGCGGAGGAGAACGGCGCCGCGTGGCGTCAGAAAGAGATGACGCATGTCTCACGTGATGCGCGCTCCGCGGAGGAAAGTGGCGGATTTCTCCTTCGTGTGGATAGGGGTATCCACACGAAGGAGAACTCCGCGGGCGGATGTCGTGACGTCAACAACCCGGGAAACGCCGTCCCCGGCTCCGCCACGTGCATCTGCGGAGCTTTCGTGCTGACAGCACGAAGCCTCCGCGCCTCCGCCTCGGAGGAAAACGGCGCCGCGAGGCGCAAAAAAGGATGACGTATGTCTCACGTGATGCGCGCTCCGCGGAGGAAAGTGGCGGATTTCTCCTTCGTGTGGATAGGGGTATCCACACGAAGGAGAACTCCGCGGACGGATGTCGTGACGTCAACAACCCGGGAAACTCCGTCCCCGGCTCCGCCACGTGCACCTGCGGAACTTTCTTGCTGACAGGACGAAGCCTCCGTGCCTCCGCCACGGAGGAGAACTGCGCCGCGAGGCGTCAAAAAGGGATAACGTATGTCTCACGTGATGCGCGATCCGCGGAGGAAAGTGGCGGATTGCTCCCTCCTGTGGATACTCCATTAAGGGGTATCCACACGAAGGAGAACTCCGCGGACGGATGTCGTGACGTCAACAACCCGGGAAACTCCGTCCCCGGCTCCGCCACGTGCACCTGCGGAGCTTTCGTGCTGACAGCACGAAGCCTCCGCGCCTCCGCCACGGAGGAGAACGGCGCTGCGAGGCGTCAAGAAGGGATGACGTATGTCTCACGTGATGCGCGATCCGCGGAGGAAAGTGGCGGATTGCTCCCTCGTGTGGATACTCCATTAAGGGTTATCCACACGAAGGAGAACTCCGCGGACGGATGTCGTGACGTCAACAACCCGGGAAACTCCGTCCCCGGATCCGCCGCGTGAACCTGCGGAACTTTCGTGCTGACAGCACGAAGCCTCCGCGCCTCCGCCGCGGAGGAGAACGGCGCCGCGAGGAGTCAAAAAGGGATGACGTATGTCTCACGTGATGCGCGCTCCGCGGAGGGAAGTGGCGGATTGCTCTCGTGTGGATACCATAGAAGCTCCGACTTAAGCGCGAGCTCGCTGGCTTCCGCAATGTTTTAGTTGCGCGTGCCCCTGCGTTCTCACTTGTGCTAGCAAGGGCACAAAGCTGGCGCTGAAGGCGAAGCTTCGAGTCTCAGCTTGAGGATGAACGGAGTATTAGCGGCGAGAAGTTTTGGTGGCGCCCTCCTGTGGTTCCCCCTTGTGACGTCATTACCTTGCAAACAACAAGTTCGATGGTGTTTGTTATTAGCATGGTGGAAGCTTGAAATCATTGCGCTCTCAAAGGAACACTGCCAACACCGTCAAAATTAAAGTTCTTTCATTCCTCTTATTACCGTCGATGATAAATCCCCTTTCCGACGTCATAGTCAGCGTTCGGCCAATCGTGGAAGGCCGACCACAGCGACGCTTTCGGTCGCGCACGGGGCTAATAGTCGCAAACAATATATAAAATGCGAGCAGCGTTTTTTTCCTCAACTTGGAGCCAAATCAAGCGGTCACGTGACCAGGAGGTGATTTTATTCCGCCAATGTTTATCATAGCCACGTGCTGGGGTTGGAGAAATCGAGGACAGGCTCTGAGTCCCAGACGTTGTTGGCGTCAGGCTATTCTCGACATTGTAGCGATTGGACACGAGCCATTACCCGGAGGCTTGTCGAGCGATTCATTATCGCGATCCCAAATCGAGTTTCCACGAAATCCTCGGGTATAATCTATGAGCCGCATTTAAATGTCGACACCGTGGGACTATGCCAACATTTCCCCTTCCGAATCACGTAATCAAGTTTTGCCAAGGAGAGATGGAACGAAAATGGTTTGTTGGATCCTTGAAGTTACAAAGCCACAAAGCGGTCTCTTGGTAATTGGCTTTGCGCGCGAGTATACTTGGTTCCCACAAGGATCAGTAAGTTCATGTAAAGTGAAAGAACATTCCAAATCAATAACTTTGCGCTGCCCCTTTAAACATATTTTGGATCCAGGAACAAACTCTCGTTTTAAATCGGTACTTATCGTTGTCAATAAGAATCATCTCGCAAAGCAACACCGCGCCCTGTAGAAGGAAGCTCAAATATTGCACCGACGAGTCTGCGGCTGGTGTGTTTACCGCGTCCAAACAAATGGTCTCTCGATCTCCGCCTGATGACGTCATAGATGTTTCATGCTCTCGCCGGTCGCGATCCTGGCATCTGTCCCAGCAGCGGTGGTCGGTGTGGCAGACTCCTGATCTCCTGCAGGCCGCACTACAGTGTGGTGGTTTACGGAAGTTTCAGCAGCCATGGGGGAATCGCCGCCACGACTACTGCACTCTCGTTTACTCGTACTTTGTACGAGAATGTCTAGCTCAACCGCGAGGATGGTGTCATCCGACAGCATATCACGCCGGCTGCTGTGGCGCCATTTGTTGCGACTTCGGGACCACTTCTAATGCTCGCGGGGGGGGGGGGGGGGGGGGTAGGAGGCTAAACACGCCAGTCGAAGACGCGTTCCAGGACCCCGTAGGTCAATTAACACAATTCACTGCTTGTTTCAGATTGTCGTGGGGGCAGACGGAGGGTCAGCCCTTCTGTTCGATCACACAGATTGCGACGGCACCGTGATGGCTGGAATCACAAATCACTGCTACAATTACGCGTGAGTTTGGTCTCAGCGGAATTTGATTGACCCTTTCCGAAAAGAGTTCTGCGCAAGCGGGGGCTGGAACTGAGTCATCCGAACGAGACGTTGCTCTACCCCTCGAGCCTCCTCTGCGACTCATAGGAGTCGCGGAGGAGGCCGGAGAGGTAGTGAAATTTCCCTTCCTCACGCCACTCGTACTTGGAGTATTTGCTACTTCGTGACGTAATCAAATAAAAAATATAAATATTTTTTTTCTTGTGAGTATATTTTGTAGATAATATATACGCAGTAAGTGGGGTTGATCTTTCTTAAAATATAAAAAAATGATGAATTTCATTTTATCCTTCGATAAAATAACTTAGTTTTTTCATCCAGAACGTAGTAACCTTGCAAACAAATGTCATTCTACTTCATATTATCATAAGTCAGAGGGGACTCGGCGCTAGGAGCCGACGTAGCCTGAAGCAATAGTAGGAACATAACTTCGTGGTGCTCGTCGTCTTTCAAAGCCGATGTCTTTGGGTAAACCGACAAAACGTAGAACAGGCGCCGTGATGTCGAGCTAGTGTTTGTGCGTTTCCTTGTTTCCGACTGCACTCTCATCTGTAAAAACCCTAAGTATTGATAGCAAAACTGCAGTGCCTTCAGATACAAAAAAAATATATATATATCTTTGGTCGAAACTGATATCTGAGCCGCGAAGTTCTAAGACCGAAAATGAAGCAGAAAATGATACATCATCGGGAGTTTTTTTGACTCTCTCACCACTTCCTATCCAAGTAGCAAAGTTATTTGGGCTAACCAATGTTTTTTTGTCTGGTTATTTAGGATCCCAAAGGCCACACAAAGCCAAGGTTTACCCTATGATATTATTTGACTGACTGAAATTTCACACTCTAACTAATGTTTAATAACAACAAAATTCCCCGACGTTTCGGGACCAGCTCGGTCCTTGGTTACGGGTGACTTTGGTGCTCGCTAAGTTAGTGTCAATATTTGCACATGTGCTAAACGTTTATCATTAACATAAATGTGTTATGCCGCAGCATAAAAGCAGGGAGCTTCGAGGCGTCTGAAGACAAAGCGGTAGCTGTTCCTCAAAAGCTGGAATTCGATCTCGGACCTGACACCTTACACGACATAGAGAAGGCGACATCTTTTCAAATCAGGTCAGTCTATAGGCCGTGAACTCAAACGAAAATCAAAATGGCGAATGCATTTTATAACGTTTTTTTTTTGTTTTTACCTGCTACAGCTCCCGAAGGATTACCCGGTAGAATTATCACTCATAAAATCAATGAAATATTTGAAAGTTGTAATTTATCTTTTATCACTTCAAACTCCATTCCCTCGGTGAGATTATGTTGGTCAAATCCCACATCTCAGCGAAGCATTGAAGACAGGCAATAACGCGGACATATATCAACATTCTAAACATTTTCCAACGCATATATCTTCATAAGATATGACGGGATAACTAGCCATAGAAATTAAGTTTTCCTAATAGGTTCATCACGATCATACTGTAGTTAACAATTAATTTGGAGTTCTCCGCTAAACTCATATGGTCCTCAAATAAATTTACTACGCGTAGATTTGCTTGCTTATTTGTATTTACCATCATGTTGTTGGTCCTTATTTAATATTTGTTATTAAAGTAAAGAAATGAAGAACGTCGGAGTATTTTTCCAGTAGCCGTTCTTGGAAAGTGTAGCTCAACAGAAATAAATAAAGGCAAAATTGCAAGTATCGATTTCGAGTGACGTAATGCCGCCTGACGTTCCCAAACGCCACAGACACTCCGACGATACCGACCGGCTCTTTTATCAATTTACGAACTATGGAAAGAAGTTCGTCCAGTCGTGTAACATGAGTCCCGAAGGCTACGTGCAGATGGCCATGCAACTGGCGGCCTACAGGTAAGAAATGCATGGCTTGCACGCGTAATGCCGTTCGCTGGGAATATTACGATCGCAACCGGTAGACGTACGGCCGACTGCGGCGGAGGCTGCGATCGGATGGGTGCAGTAAAGCCACGCCAAAAGGGCATCGTCACGGTGCTTGTTGAATTTGTGCGCTTGCAATCAACGGCAACGTTTACTAGATTACCTCAGGTGTGGAGCTCCTGCGGAAGAGGATAACCCCCTCAGTCACTTCAATCCGCCTCCCGTCGTTTGAGGTGCCATCTAGATTTTCGTTTCATAACTGTTTTTCATAAAGCAGGGGCGAAGCACCTTCTAGACGCTGTGCTTGGTAACGTACGTATTCCATAGAATACAGTGCAGTTACCATAACGGCCGTCCGGCGCGTCGAACGACGGTAGAAGAGTCGTGTTGTGCGAGGGCGGGGGGGGGGGGGGGGGGTGGAACTGCCCGTGGTACCTACAATGGTACCATGAGCACTTCCGTAACTGAGCTAATCTAATAACGTTGATTAACGGTTAAAGCAATCACGCGCAGTGAATGAGGCGCGAAACTGCGCTTTTTAGACGCGATATCATTTTTTGCTGCAGCCTCACCAGAAAAGAAAATAATTCTGCTCTGTTGCACGAAACGAATACGTATGCGCGGTTACGGTGGTAAGTGGATCAATTGAGATGGCAGATCAAAACTCCCAAGGTCCCCATGGGGTAACTGAATCCTGAAAGCCCGATGATTGTGAGACCGACGCACAACCATTTCGCCGTGGGGAGGATTGTGAATATGTAGTCATTAAGTGCGATAATTTTTTGCTTTTCAACCGGTGAGGCAGAACGTGAAGGCAACGCCAGAGGAGATAGGTCTGTACCTATGAAAGGTTTTCAGCAGCGCCCCTGCCAAACTATTTTTATATGTCGCGTCTTGATTGCGTGTCATTGCGCTTCCTTAAATTGCGAATAGAAGCTTTGCAAAAAAAAAAAAAAAAAAACTTGGACTAGTACATTGTCGGTTTTTAGATACAGCGCTGAGGCCACGAGATGCATGTTTTTGTTTTTGTTGTTTTTAGTTTTTTGACAGCGATATGTAGGACTGGCTCTTTCCTCGACTGGAAATGACCTTCGTTATTGTAGTGTGTCTTGTATGTGCCGTAATAAGACCGAGACGTCTGTCGCGATTTCGACAACTGCTTCAGAAAAATATCGCCTGCCGCTCCCCTGTATCGAACCCTGGGACGCCAGCGTGGGATGCGGATGAGTTACCAAAGAGATACTGCAAGGTTTTTTTTGTTTTTTTTTCTTATTGCATGGGATACAAAAACGGAAAGTCACAGCACGCAAAAATATCACATTACAAAAATATGTCCCTCATTTATCACAACAGTTCTTTCATCTGTAATAATTTGTTAAACAACGGTACCCAATCGGGCTTTGTGTCTCGACCTTCGTACACGCTGGTTACTTGTGCACTCAGCTGAATGAAATAACAGTGCACATACTTCGGGGTCTGAACAACATTTTGCCCGCGCATTCGAGATTTACACATGCTATATGAACTAAGGAGCATAATGAGGTCCTACAGAACGGGGTCCCAGGCATTACGGGCAAAAAAAGAATTAAATGTGCTGTAATATCTAGGTTTTTTGCGGAAAGCTCGCTGCCCCAACAGAAAATGGCGTCCCAACACTTGAAAAATGTGCTCAACAGTTTCGGGCTCCTTACACAATTAGCAGTTCACGGTCCATGGGACAAAGATACCCTTCTCCTGCAACCATACCTTGATGGGTAAAATAGAACAATGTAATTTGAAAAAGAATGTTTTGAACCTAGGAGCGATTCCTATCATCTTTGCACGACACAGTACATCGTGCCCGGGGTGATTCTTTTACTTTTTACTGGACCCATTTATCCCCACCCAACAAAGGTGGAGATAAATGGGTCCAGCTGGTTTTGAATCAATTCGCGAATAAAAAGGATTTCCTGGTTCCTCAAAAAATAAATCGTGATACCCATTGCCTAACGAAGAAGTGGGGCAGGCCCACGCCACCGGCTGCGATACTACTTAAAAGGTTTTCCCGTCGCATAGCCTCCCAAGTAGAAGTCAATACGAAAACCGCAAAGACACCGTGAAACTTTTGTGTATTGCTCCTTGCACAGTGTAGAACTTGTAACACGTACCAAAGCTTGGCAATCAAAAATACGTTGCAGATGGTTGCTCTCGTAAAAATTGACACACCTCGGTCAATCAGGCGCTTGGAGCGCTTGTCGATATCTGCTGCCACACTAGCCCAATAGGTCGTGCTGTTTCTGTGGCTCTCCAGTGACACCCCGAGGTAGTTGCACAGAGTACAGCTCCAGTTGGTGTTCTCGAAAACTTTAGACGTGCTCGCCCACGTTCCGTGCCAGAAGACCCTGCACTTTTGCAGGTTCACTGAGACACCCGTGGCTATGCAGAAAGTGTACGTCAACAGGAAGGCGTGGCTCAAGCCCGTATTAATGGTGCAGAAAACGCAACATCGTCTGCGAAAGCCAAGTCTTTGGTTTGCACGCTATGCAAGATAAATCCTCGGATATCTTGGCTTTGGATTATGCTCCTACACAGTGGTTAGAGGTACCAAGAAAAACGTAAAGGGTAGAGCAGGCGCCCTTGCTTCACAAAAGAGAAGACTGGTATACTTTCTGCCACGTTATTGTTTAGTACCAAGCTCGTACAGCAGTTCATGTACGACATCTTAACGCCTTTTAATATTACCTTCCCAACACCTTCATGCGACAATATTTAAAAAGGACATAATGCTGAACGCGGTCAAATGTTTTCTCAAAATCGATTTGAAGCATTGCAACTTGGCCACACATTCAAGACACACAGTCTAACACACTTCGGGCCACGTGAATATCGCTCTGGATTGCTCTACCTCTTGTCCGACACGTTTGATGTCCCCGACTAGTTCACCAATAACAGATTGCATTCTGTTTGCCAGGATTTGTGAAACTATCTTGTAGTCCACATTACACAATATTATCGGGCGATACCCTTTCACGCAACGTCGTTGGGTGTTGTCGCTTCCTTTCAGATGAAACACCGTGCGCGCCAGCAGAAACAAAGAAGGAAGAGCGTTTCCCTTGTAAGCCTCTTGAAAAACTTCATGTAACACGAGACAAATCTGGTTCTTGTGCACTTTATAAAACTCGGCAATTATACCATCGTGTCCCGGTGTTTTCCCCTGTGGGAGCGCCTCCACAGCATGTGCATTTTCTTGGACACTAATTGCTTCTTCAAAGGGTTCGGCCCAGTCTTCACTCAGCCGCTGCCGGAACGTTATAAATTTTGCAAGAGCGTCGGTATCAATTGCGAATGCAGGACTGCTCAGCAGTGTTCGATTGTGATCAAGAAAAACGCGTTCGATCTTGTCTTTATCAGTGACAATTCTGTTGCTGTGCTTTATTTCTAGTATTTCCTTACTCAGCGCGTGTCTCTTTTCATCATCCAAAGCCTTCTTCGTAGGTTGTTCTCCCAAGAGGAACTTCTCTGCTCTCGACCGCACAACCGCACCCGCGCACCGCTCCTAATAAGAACTGTCAAGCTGGGCTTTCATGTGCACTATGTCATTGGTTCCGTGGCCAGGATTTTTTTGCATTCAAATTCGTATAAAATATGCAAGTCACGCTGGAGTTGCTTTTCTGTTTCGTGTTTCTAATTATTAAGCGTGCTTGCACTTTTAATCGATAAAATTGCTTTACGTCTTGCATAAAGGCATCCCACCTCGCAAAAATGTGTTCCCCGTTTCGACCTGCTTATGTAGTTTTGCGTCTTGGACACAAAAAAAAAAATCGTCCTTAAGTAGCTGAAAATTTAGCTTTTAAAGTTTCAAATTGGTGTCCTTATGCTCCCTCTGTATTTGACTAATCGTTATCGCAACCATGCAGTGATCTGTGAAGAACACAGGTTCCACATTACAAGCATTTAAAAATTGTATCAGATCGATAGAGCAATACAGCCTGCCTAGTCGAGCATGCGACGCCCGTTGAAAGTGCGTAACTGTACGAGTTCGGTTCCTGGTTGAACTTTGGCTACGTCTAGCAAGCCTTCCTCTTCGACTACTTCGAGCAATAGTCGTTCATTTCTATCAAGATGGGGCCTGGTCGGCGTTCGGTCATTTAAGTCGCAAACACAGTTGAAGTCTCCAAGGAGAACAACTAGTCTATCACACACCAAGTATGAGCGCAAGTGATAGAAAAAACAAAACTCGTGCGTTCACATCGTTCATTGCATAGACACAAATCACCCCGCCACCTGTAGTCCAGCACCCGAAAATCAAACAGAACAAAGCAGCCCTGCAAGTCAACCGTCAGAGCTAATTCGTTTATCTGGAGTGACTTTTTTTTTATAAACAAGAAACACACTCCGGAAAGGCCGACGGCAAGGCCGACACATACATCGTATTTGCTAAAAAAATACCTCTTCTCTCATTCTCTACCTTTGTCTCTTGTACTGCTAAAAAGTCAATCTTCCTTCTTCAAGTAGACGGTGTAGCTAATACTGCCTTTTCCTTGAATGAAAACCGCGTACATTGAAGCTCGCGAAGCGGAAACCACCCATCACTGCTTAAAGGGGATGCTTTTCCTGTGCCTGCCGCGAAAGCGATTTCGACGCGTTTAAGCGCTTACTTGCGTATGTGACCGCCGGTTACAATTTCTTTCGCTTGATGTCGCTGGCACCAGTTCCTAAAGTGGCGTTTGTGTACACTCCGTTCTCTTGGCCCTCGGGAAGGGGACTTGCTTGCTTGGTTTCCTCATGGTCTCGCTCGCCCATCTCTGAAAGTGCAGCTGCATTGCCGCAGTCGCTGCCTTGCTCCACGGGAGGATGAACCCCAGTAAGCGATGACAGAGGTATGGTTCCTGGGTCCTGTGGGTGCTGGTCGCTGTCTGCCTCAGTCCCGTCTTCTACGGAGGGCGGACTGTCTGCAGGGCCACACGTTGACGCCCCCACTTCGCCACTGGCTCCCACTACTTCGGACACACTCATGATAGTGCCGCGCGCGCAGCTGGCCAAGTAGGCAGCGCACGCGTGGCCTTACGGTTATCGCGCCTGCCTCCCTCGCGAAAAGCCAGGATTTGATTCCTGGAAGCGACGTGTCTTTTGTTTATTCCTGCAATTTAGTGTTTTGGAAAATTCGTGAATGCTGTTTCTTGTTCGAGGTCCGAATGTTCAACGCGTCGAACCTTCTATGCCGATTATTCCAGAAGCCCTAGCGTGTACATAAGGGGCTCCGCATGGCTACCCTGAGTCAGTTTCGCCCCAGCGTTCGACTCTGCTGTCACGCCGACCTCGACGCCCGCGACGCTCTGTTCTCTTCTGTTGTTATCGTTTTTCCTTTTTATTTTTGGGCACAAGTTCGCCCCATTAACCGTTTCAGTTTCCCCAGTTATTCTTTGTTTTCTTGGCTGTTCCTCCGCGACATTTTGGCGGAGGTGCGGGGTAGCTGCATTCTATGCCCGTGGACCATACCCCTCCGAAAACACGACGGCCAAGTGATGTGCTCAGCCCCGGGAGGCTACCCTTCGCAGGAGACGAGACCAAGGCCCGGTCCAGTCGCCGTAACCAAGGCCTTCTCCCGGAACTTGAACCCCTGCTGCAGAAATCAAAGAAGCGGACCGCGACGATGACTACCCCACCCTTCGTCATCCTGCCCGTCACCCCCCGCTCTCCGACGCCCTTCCATGGTGAGGCTCACGAGGACGTAGAGGACTGGCTGCATCATTATGAACGTGTAGCCCGCCACAACGGATGGGCGGATGAGCACCGCCTCTAGAACCTCTACTTCGCGCTTGAAGACACCGCGAAGAACTGGTTTGAGAACCACGAATCCTCCTTTACTTCGTGGGAGCCATGCGCCGCCGAACTGAAAGGGACGTTCATCAACTACCACCGTCGACAGCGAGTGGAGGACCTTCTTCGAACAAGGGTGCAGGGCCCCAACGAAAGCATGACAAGCTTCATCGAAGATGTCTTGCGTCTAAGTGCCCGGGCCGATCCAAATGCCACCAAGGAGAAGAAACTTCGCGCTCTCATGCGTGGCGTGAAGGGTGAAATTTTCGGAGGATTAGTACGCTTTCCCCCAACGACTGTCAGTGGTTTTGTAACCGAAGCCACCAATATCGAGCGTGCCCTGACAGCCCGAGAAAGCCACTACCACCGAATCGCCGGCGCGCCTGCTGCTCCAACTATCGCTGCTTCCCTTCTGGACCTGAATACCAGCGGTGTCGACAGCCTTCGGGAGATCATCCGTGAAGTCGTCCGGGAAGAACTCCGCAAGATACTCCCGCTGCGAATCGCCCGTCCTCACTCTCGCTCGCCGAGGTCGTCCGAGAGGAAGTTCACCGGGCCTTCCAACCTGAGGTTCCGATCAACACGACGACGCCAGAAGAACCGACATTGAGCTACGCCGCCGTGGCCCGATGACCGCCGCAAGCTTCACGCCAGGCCCCGGCGCCACCCCGAAGAGACGCCCAAACGTCGCATATCCTCAGCGTCATGAGGAACAAGCCCAGTACGTCCACCCGGAGCGACCCTCAACGAAAAAGACAGACGTGTGGCGAACGGCCGACGGACGCCCGCTCTTCTACCACTGCGGGGAAGCCGACCACATCTACCGCGGCTGCCCCTACCGTCGACTTGGGCTGCGTGGTTTCCACCCGAATGACCCACGCCCGAAGTACGGCGAACGCCCTCGCGACATCGAGGAGTACCTTTGACGCTCGCCCCCCTCAGTGCCGTCTCTCCGCAGTGAATCTCGCTCACCATCGCCACGACGTTCAGCGTCTCCAGCGCCACGATCCCGCCGAGAGAGCTTGTCTCCTCTGCGTCGCCGGGAAAACTAAGTGCGGCAACGCCTGTAGGTGGCGTTGCCGAAGACGACCAAAGTAAAGAGCATCCAAGAACGCCGGAAAGCTCCCACTCTCTCGCCGCCACGCATCCCAGCGATGCTCCTGTAATGGTGTCCAACAACCTAAATGTAGCCATCGACGGCCACGCCGCATCAGCACTCGTGGACACCGGAGCAGACTACTCCGTCTTGAGTGGGAGGCTCTCCCGCCGCCTTCGAAAGGTCATGACGCCGTGGGATGGACCTCAAATACGAACCGCCGGAGGACACCTCATTACACCAGTCTGGAGATGCACTGCTCGCGTCAAGATCCACGGTGAGACGTGCCCTGTGAAGTTCGTCGTTTTACAGGACTGTTCCAGAGACGTCATTCTCGGCATGGACTTTCTGTGTGAATACGGCGCCGCCGTCGACCTTCGTGAGAAAAGATTGACGCTGTGCTAGCCTGTTCCGCCTTTAGAGAAACCCCAAACAGCGTCAGCCGCCGTCCGAGTCGCTGCCGACCACGTGAACCTGCCGCAGCGATCAAGTGTTGTACCCGTAGTGGCCAATGCAGCTACCTGCGGCGAAGTTGTTCTGGAAGGCAACCTACAATTGCTCCTAGGAAGAGGAATAGGCGTCGCAAGAGGAGTGGCTGAACTTCAGGATCGGCGGACTATGGTCCTCGTGACGAATTTCCGAAATGAAACACAACACCTCACGAAAGGTGCCGCTGTGGGCCACGTCGAGGAACTTCGGAACTCCGCCGAAATCGCTGTGATTGCTGAAGAGTCATCCCCACCTCCGAAAGACATCACGCCGCCAGCGCAGCTCGACATTGACTCAAGCTTCCAGGCCCGAAACGACGGCAGCTGAGTGACCTCCTCGCCTAATACAGTGACTGCTTCGCGAAGTCGTCGAGGGTGCGCCAAACCGCCGTTGCGAAACATCGCATCGTTACCGAGGACGACGCGCTCCCTGTGCACCGCTCGCCGTACCGACTCTATCTAAAAGAAAGGAAGGTCATACAAGAGCAAGTGCAAGAAATGCTGAAGGACAACATAATCCAGCCTTCAAGCAGTCCGTGGCCCTCTCCAGTCGTGCTGGTTAAGAAGAAGGATGGAACGCTTAGGTTCTGCGTGGACTACCGGCACCTGAACGCGGTAACGAAGAAAGACATCTATCCACTCCCCCGCATCGATGACACGCTAGACTGGCTGCGCCACTCTCGATATTTTCCATCGATGGACCTGAAGAGTGCCTACTTTCAGATCGAAGTTGACGAACGGGACCAAGAGAAGACAGCTTTCGTCACGCCGGATGGACTGTACGAGTTCAAGGTGATGCCCTTCGGACTATGCACGGCACCAGCAACTTCCCAGCGTGTCATGGACACTGTACTGGCAAGACTGAAGTGGCAAAGCTGTCTCGTCTACCTTGATGACGTCGTAGTGTTTTCAAGGGACTTCGACGAGCACTTGCGACGACTCCGAGGTGTTCTCCAAGCCATAAAGACCGCAGGACTCACCCTCAAGCCGTCAAAGTGCCGGTTCGCCTATGACGAACTGAAATTTTTAGGTCACGTGGTTAGTAACGAAGGCGTCCGTCCAGACCCCGAGAAGACTCGCGCCGTCGCGGCATTTCCAGCGCCCACAGACAAGAAGGCTGTGCGAAGGTTCTTTGGACTTTGCGCCTACTATCGACGCTTCGTTCGTAATTTCGCAAGGATTTCCGCACGGCTCACTAAACTCACGAAGGACGTCGAGAAGTTCGAATGGGCCGAGGGGCAGCAGCACGCATTCGAGGAGCTGAATCAACGACTCCAGACTCCTCCTGTTCTTGGGCACTTCGATCAAGATGCGGAAACCGAGATTCATACGGACGCAAGTAACGAAGGACTTGGCGCTGTACTGGTTCAAGTACAAGAAGGCACCGAGCGTGTCATCGCCTACGCAAGTCGGACGCTGTCCAAAGCAGAGAGAAATTACTCCACGACTGAAAAGGAATGTCTTGCGGTCATCTGGGTAATCACAAAGTTTCGTCTGTACTTATATGGCAGCCCTTTCCGCGTTGTCACGGACCACCACTCGCTCTGCTGGCTTGCGAACCTAAAGGACCCTTCAGGGCGTCTCGCTCGATGGAGTCTCCGACTGCAGGAGTTCAACATGACTGTGATCAGCGACGACGATGACGACGAGTGCTTTCTAGTCGTAGTGAACACCGACGACATGGCGCGACGCCAAAGAGACGATCCTGAGTTGCGTGCGGTAATCGAGCACCTCGAAGGACGAGGGGGTACTATCCCCAGTGTTTTCTAGAGAGCCCTGGCGACCTTCGTCCTCCGACAAGGTGTATTTTACAGGAGAACTTCGGAGACAACAGCTCGCTATGGCTGCTGGTAATCCCTGCCGACATTAGAGCGGAGATCTTTCAATCCTGCCACGACGACCCGACGTCCGGACACCTTGGTTACAGCCGCACGCTAGCCCGAATTCGTGAGAGGTATTACTGGCCCAAGCTGCCGAAGACCGTTCACCTCTACGCACGATCGTGCCACGAGTGCCAGCGACGCAAGAAACCGCCGACGAGGCCGGCAGGTCTCCTGCATCCGATCGCTCCCCCGACCGTACCATTCCAGCAGATCGGAATGGATCTACTTGGTCCTTTCCCACAATCGACGCAAGAAAACAGATGGATAATCGTCGCCACAGATTATCTCACGCGGTACGCCGAAACGAAAGCCCTTCCTTCAGGGACGGCTGTCGAAGTCGCCAAGTTTTTCATCGAGTCCATCGTCCTCCGGCACGGCGCTCCTGAAGTTTTGATTTCAGACCGTGGATCATCATTCATGGCCCAGCTGACGCAAGAAATCCTTCGTCTCAGCCACACCAGCCATCGGCGCACCACGGCGTACCACCCGCAGACCAACGGGCTGACGGAGAGGCCCAACAAAACCATCGCCGACATGATCTCCACGTACGTTGACGTGGAGCACAAGACATGAGACGAGGTCTTGCGGTACGTCACATTTGCCTACAACACGGCCGTGCAAGAGACCACCGGGGTGACACCCATTCAGCTGGTTTATGGCCGCAAAGTAACGACAATGCTGGACGCTATGTTACCCCACGGACCAGCTGTCGACGGAAGCGACGACGCCCAGGTGGTTGCCCGACGGGCAGAACAAGTCCGTCAGCTCGCCAGACTCCGGATTCAAGCCCAACAACGTGTCGACACTAGCCGCTAGAACCTTCGTCGTCGGGACGTCCACTTCCAGCCCGGAGACAGGGTGTGGGTGTGAACACCGATCCGCCACCGTGGTCTCAGCGAGAAACTCCTGAAGCGCTATTTGGACCCTACAGAGTGCTTCGTCGACTCGGGGATCTGAACTACGAGGTTATGCCCGACGGAAGACGGACTTCATCACGCCGCCCTCCACGACCAGAAGTCGTCCACTTCGTGCGCACGAAGCCGTACTACGCTTGATAGGACGGTGGACCTTATGTGTTGCAAATGACTCTTTAGTTTATCGTTCTTTTTCATTGCTTTGTTTTATTTTGTGCTGCATCGGAGCGATGCACTTTTTTAGGGGGGGAGTAATGCCGCGCGCGCAGCTGGCCATGTAGGCAGCGCACGCGTGGCCTAACAGTTATCGCGCCTGCCTCCAGTCGTGCTGGCCGTGTTATTTTTTTGTTTTCTTGGCTGTTCCTCTGTGACAATATTCTATTCGGCATCCTAGTCACCGCGCCTCAGTACCGTAGCATATGTAGCGTAGCTCTCGTTCTCCATGTGACCTACTTTTTGTTGCACTTCCTACGTTTTGGTGCGCTTCACTGTTCCGGATATGCCCTACTTTTTTGCACCGTAGGCAAAACGGTGGTCTTCCAGGCATGATGAGTAGAGGTTGCACCCCGTATGCCTTGATCACATGGGGAAGTCTGAAGTGCTGACGGCGTCGTGCGGCGTCATGCTGACTTCCCTGTTCATGGTTTCCAAGTGTTTCATTCCCGAGACTCGCCATTTCTTCCTGACGATGTTACGGACCTTACCGTAAGGATCGAGAGCTTCCACCATACGCCTGGCCTCCAGATACATTGGGAGCCAAACTAGCCTCACCCTATTGTCCTTTGCGTTGGGATCCAGCACCAGACACTTCTACCCATTGACCGTGATTTGTTCAATCATTCTAATACGTTAGGTGCGAAGCTCCTTAGAGTCTAGCCTTGTCCATCCGTCTGGCGTCCGTTGCTCCCATCGATTGCCATCCCATCTGTCTTCTTAAAAAATAAAAAAAATATTTGCGAAGTCGACAGGATTCGAACCTGTGCGGGGAGACCCCAATGGATTTCTAGTCCATCGCCTTACCACTCGGCCATGTGTCATCCATCTGTCTGTCATGGATGAAACGTTTTATGTAGCCGCTCAACGTCTATACAGGAGAGGGCGCTGCGGTCGAACGCGTATATATTCGCGTTAAACTTTGCCTGCATTGGCTCAACGTTTATAGACGAGAGGGCGGTGCGGTCAAATGCTCAAATGCGTATATAACCACGTTCCATTCCACACATTCTCTTTCAGACATGGACCGTTGACTTAAGCGGTGGAGATGCGTTCCCACGGCTTCTGGCGGATTTAAGCTGATCCGCTAGAATAACCACCCTCTCTGCATTTCACCGACCATAAAGCAGTAATAATGAAGTCGAAACGCAACCCGGAACTCAGCACTACCTACTAGCAATAAAAAAAGTCAGCACCATCAGCACTACCTATGACCAATGAAATCAGTATCATCAGCACCACCAGAGCTTCGCCCCAATCAACATCATTCACCACGTGGAGATGTTGTGATTTTGTTCTCTTGCGCCCATGCGTGCGAGAGGGGTCATTCATATGTGGCTCATTTGAAATTGTCCAATTGAAACCACGTCCGTCATATCCACGATGTCCTTGAGTCCGTCTCGAAAATCCACAGCACGGTACGGTTTTCCCATCAAGTCCGCGTTCAAAAACAAGGGATTCAGATACATTTTCAGTCCGGAAAACGGGGCAACACCAAACGATACTCATTGTTACTGCTGGCTACAGCGTCGATGCTTCGTCGGCACGCGTGGGCCGATAACGCGCCGTTATCGGAGCGCATCATCGTCCGTCCGCTCTCGTCGAAAGCTTGAAGCGAACTGCCGAGCTACTGCACGGCGTTTGGAATCCGCTCTCTTATTCGGCTTTGGTGGAACAAGCATGAGTATGAATATCGAGTACTGCCCGCCTGCTAGATCTCACTGGTTGCGTGCAGTACAGGTGAAAGCAACGCGAGGGGTGTGGAGAAAGGGCAGGCATTAGAAAGACTGTGAGGAGGAGAGAAACCTCCGTCTCCTCTCTAACGTTGCTATTGCTCTCCTTTTTTGCCCTCACCCTCCATTGCCCTCCTCTCCCGTGCAACCTTTCTAGTGCTCACCCTTTCTCGCTTCGCCTGGCGTGGCCTTTGCCTGCACTGCACACTGCTAGTAACACGGAATATAGACGGTCAAAGTTGCTGCGACGTGGCGATATAAAAGGTCACGTCATTCTTAAATAATTACAAATTTATTCAATGTAAATTGTTAAAATTAAAATATTCGGCTCAGTGAAGCTATTCACCGTCCGTTTAAAAGGGTTCAGCTGTGTCCATTAATCCCACGGATCTTTATTGTAGCAGGTAGGATTGATTCTTGGTCCCATCTAATACATGGAAGTATATGGGAGAAAATCATTAAAAAACATATAACTTCTTGAAGCTCGGTTTATGTGTCTCGAAAAGAAAGGTTTATGAGGTTTGCCAGGAATAGTGAGACAGAATTTGCCGTCATTATTAATTGTTAAAAAGATTTTCACATTGCAAAAAAAAAAAAAAAAATACGTGTCCGTATAAGTCGTCTCCTGGCATCGACGCAACTCGTCTGCTCTTTTACGAATCCCAGTAGTCATGCTACCAAAGCCGATTTTTTGCATAATATAGCTCGCAAAACGAATACATTTTTTATGATCGTGTATTACAAAAAAGTTACTTTAGCGAGCAAAAACTAAACTTGTCATGAGACATCGTCTTCTTTGTTTTTGAAACAAAAAGTATTGCTCAAACGCAATATGAAACCTTTCGTAGGTAAAAATATAAAACTAAGCATCGCATCGAAGCAAACCTTTCTGGCTGCTTGCATAACGGCGTGGCTCCTACTGGTTGATCGTGGAGAACGTGGAAGAAGTCATCTGAAGACAGTAAATTATTTCCCCTCTAACACTTCAGTGTGGGAAGTATTGACATCACAACACAAACTTTTCTCACCATTCATAGAAAACTTGGTCACTTTGGTTGTCCAAAACATAATACATATAAAACAAATTCACTTTCGTTTTCTCTTTAAAGGTGAAGGCATTCTTTGTTGTCAAGCAATTACCGCATGTGTTGACACTTGGCAAAAACCACACAAGCGTTGGTTCCCCGTCCAGACAACTGCAATAGAAATCAGTGATCCATCCCACGTGGCACGTGCCGAGAAACGAAGGAAGAGGCGGAGACGACTTCAGAACGCCGAGCTCTTGTTGGTATAATTTGTGGGTTGACCGAAAGCTAGCTGCCTTTGCCCCCACTGCACCCGTCGAACGCCTTAGAGCGCCGGCGACCGGCGTTTGGCTCTCGCCATTCGAACCTCTCCTTCTCTCCCTCAGTTTCTCGACTCATACCGCCTAGAAGAATGCCCTGCTCATTACGTAATCTATAGGGAATCCCCGAGCGTCCAAGAGCGGCAAACGAGCTGATACTGGACGAGAGTACGCAACGCAAAGCGACATACACGGGCGTCTTGGCTTCGCCGCGTGCTGGAGTCGCGCTTTTTGCGACACGCCGAAACACGCGCTGTCGGCAACGCAGACGCATCTCGCCGTTCGTCGCAGGGAGAACTGTGAGGTGCACACTCGTGAGAACGAAGCCAACGCGGTGCGCAAGGTCGTCTGCTTCATTTGCAGGGGTTGCGGTGACTTCAAAATGCCGAGGCCCGATTGGCTCCGAATGAAGGATTGTGGGTACACCTCAAAGCAAGCTGCCTTGAGGCCTACTCACTATCCTTTATTCAGAGCTTGGCGTTCTGACGTCACCACAACCCTTGCGAAAGAAACGGGCAAACATCCGTTTCACAACGCTCCGACTTTTGCTCGCGCTGAACGAAGTCTCGGGAGCCTTGGCACAATAGCATGCAAGGAGCTAGGGCTTTTGTCCGCTACTGTGCAGGTATTACGCAGCTTCCAACAAAAGGCACACTTTCGAAGGGGGCCATTGTAAATAGTACCCGCGGCACATATCCGAAATACAGTGCAGGAACGAACGTTGATATCTGGAGAGGAAGGGAATATTTTTAGCCTGGGTATTACGTAGCGACACGCCCGGAGAAATTGTGTTCTTCCTACAAAAAGACGAAGCCCTAAAAGTACATTGCAATAATCCATGTCAAAATATACAAATGTCAGTAAGTACGGCCTAATAAGGAAAATAAACATCTAGAAGAACATGAAGAAAATAAGCAGAAATAAGAGTTGTGGTGCAGGCTAGCATGTAAATGTTCATACTTGAAAAACCCCGAGACAGGGGAAAAGGAAGGGACAAACAAGACGTATGTGGAAAAGGAGGGGACAAACATGACTTTGTTGTGTTTGCCACTTGCTTTTCCCTTCGCTCGGGTTTTTTTAAGTATGAAAAAAATAAGATTCCGGAAGGGAAAACAGATTCAGGTTTTGTAGGTCTCAGGGCGCTGTGGAATTATGATCGATATAGAGTGGTCAGAGCTTAATGAAATGGAGTGATGGTGCCTGGGTTATTGTTTGCCATACCATGTTGAGAAGTATAAAATACGATCAAAGTGGTTTAATGCGAATTGGAAATTTAACAATGGAGCGTGGACAGATTGGCAGTGGGAACTTATGGGGGCACGTCAAATGCGAAGGCACAGGATACACGGGATGAAAGTGCTTTGAAAGCACAAGAGCCATTAATAAAATAAATGTAGACAAAAGTTACCTGGGATGGAGGATACCCACTTGGCACGAAAAGTACTCAAGAATTTATGCATGAAAGTGTTGAAACACAAAATAAATGAACCGAACTCGAATGCTGACATTTTACTATCTACTCACTAGAGATGGGACTGACTAATTCAGTGGCATTTATAGTAAAATAAGAAGAAATAAAACTCTGGGGGAAAATGATGCAAGATAACTCAGATTAAGTAATGTCCAGGTCACAAAAACAGGGCACACGAAAGAATAAGTTTCAAGCTTGGGCTAGTTGGTGTGACAGCTTTAAGAGGTTTAAACAGCGCAAACGACGAGGGACGAGAAGGAAACATACAGAGCACTGACTCTCAACTGAATCTTTATCCATCGTGACCGCACAATAAATACTTGTTTGGTCAAGACCATAAAAAAAGAAGATAAATCAGTCATGCATCAACACCTAAAGACCACCGTATCGCACGCGCAAAGTTTAGAGGAGTGATGAGCAAGATAATCAATTTCTTTGTTGGATAAGAGAACAGACGGGCAGATGACAAACACGGCGCACAATCTAGATAACTCCGACGCTTCTAGTATTTCACAGGTTAGTTGGTCCTAATGAAATTTCATGATTTTTCATTGCTGGAGATCTGGATGACAGCCACAATCGCGGTAATGAGTGCCATGATGGCCAGACATTCTGGACTACATAACGCCACCCATAGGACAAAGGCATAGAATACACGGCCTTTACGGTGCAAGTAACAAAACAATTTAGATACTTAGTCCCGCAGTCCTTGCCTTCCTAGAGAAAAGGTTTATGTATCTGAATTACCTTGAAAGTTATTCTGGAACGGAAAAAACACACAGAGCACATTTTTTTAGGGAGGCCAAGCGCTGTGTGAATAAGGATAGAAATTGTTTTTTTACTTGCGCCGCAGAGGCTGTGTATTCTATCCCTTTGTCCTGTGGGTGCCGTTATGCAGGCCATACTGGCCGCTGCCTCCATTAAAAAATAAAGGAACACACTGTCGTGGTTGTTGCCGGACAGAGAACGAAGATAAAAAAGACGACGGAACGGAACAAAAAAGAGGATCAGGTGCTCGTGAGACAGGTTCACACAGAGGATTCGGGACAGTCGAAGTCGAATCGCATACCATCTGGGAGGAGCACCATCGACCTCCGTCGGGGTTCCCAGGCTCCGAGAGCCGAAACAGCGGTGCCGAGACTCGAGTAGACAGCAACGACCTCCGACGGGGTGCCCAGGCCCCGAGAGATACGATCGCGCTGCTTCCAAACACTCGAGGTGCCGCCTTTACGAGGTTGACTCAACTGCGTGGAAAGCAACCTGTGACTATAATCGGAACCCTCAAGACCCGGACTCCGTCCGACTCTCTGACAGCCCGGCTCCCCAAGTGACTGACTGCTCGACTCGAACGACTGACCCACTGCCCTCCCACCCAACCACCCGACCACCTCGCTGGCTGCCCGACTGTCTGGTCACTCTACCAATCAACGACTGTACGTGGGCGTTAAGTAATACTTTTGTTTTCGAATAACTCTAACGTAATAGCATTGTGCATAGTCTTCTTATTAATTTTTCTTTCGTTGCCCAGTGAAAGCTTATATGACGCATCCAAGTTGTCTCCGTGTCATAACATAACATCTCTCAATCACAATCAACATGACAACGCCTATAATCTGACCTCTGCGGTAACTGGCCACGTTGGCATTCATTGAAGCGATTGTGGCTGTCATCCAGATTTCCAGCAATGTAAAATCGTGAAACGCCATTAGGACCAACTAACCCGTGAAATAATCGAAACTTATGAGATATCTGGATTAGGCGCTGTGTGTGTCAGCTAAATGTTACGAAATAAACACTTATGTGCCGTATGCCAGAGTGACAGATGAAATGCATGGGGCTTCATCTTACCCTCCCTAAAAGGGTAGCGGGAATGGCTAGAGAATCGTGTTTTGATGGAGCGGATGGAAGGACGGAGGAATGAAGAATTACAATCAGAATCATCAGGTATGACAATTGGTGATGAATATCTAGAGAAGGGTGTTAATACACAAATTGGTACAGTATAAGATTTAATGAGAGCCACAATATATAAACAAATGAAAAGCGAATGGGTGTAAATGTTTCTAGGCTAAGTGGAGCAAGCTATCGCCCAATACAAAGGACATGACCAATTTCCATACACTGATCTATCCTATGGTGTAATACATACGCTTTCTGGAAATAAAGTTGTTGTATTCTCAAGACCTCTTAAGAAGAAGGAGCGAACTGTCGAGGACATGGAGTAACGGAAGCGGCGACCGACTAAGGCTCAGCGTGATCGTCAGCCAATAAGTCGCTGGGAAAGAGATAACAGCGTTTGCTATACGGGAATAATCAGAAAAATAGTTTGGCGTTGAAGAACTAAGGAGCGACAGGATTTCAAGCGAGATGAAAGTGCCGGCACACGTTGTGTGTACGCGCGTTCACTGCCTTAAAATTTCACACTGGACATTCATAGAAAATAAAAATCTTGAGCCCTTTTACTTTCTGAATGTGCATGACCAGAGAAGCTGTTTAGCACATGACACAGACGTGACAAAGATTATGAAACAAAAATACGAACACATTTATGAACTTGTTCAGTTGTCATCGTGACGAAAGGTACGCACACACATTTATTGCTGTCTTGATCGCTGGTCATTATTGTGCGTGGACGACTATCGTCGCCACAAGGAGCCGGCGGAAACTAAACACGCGCGACGGAACCGCCACCCGGGGAGAGCGGAAGGAAAGAAAACTAGGCACGCAAGCGCTTGGAACGATGACAACGAGAGGATAGTGCGAGCGTAGACATGGCCGACGCGGGTCGCAGAGCAGCAAATCTTTGAGAAACTTTTATTATCTACCTGAGAGTCTACCGATCTTGAAACTGGTGCCTATTAACAACTAATCTGCTGAATAGACCTATTGCTAAAATACCCAAACATCAAGGAGAATACGGGGAATGGTGTTCCACGCGCCGCACGTGCCGGCGTGTGCAGCAGCAACCGTTCTAAAACAAATAGAATCTTGCACGCGCGATCCTCAACACTTTATTTTGGGTTATTTACTTCGAACCTTTTATACGGGGAAGGCGTGCGCGTGCGGCGCCGGCGTCTGCAAAAGTAACGGCCTCTTGCGCACGCGTTCGTGAACGCTTTATTTGGGGTATTTACTTCCATTCTTTTATTCGGGGAAGGCGTGCGCGGGGGCGTACGGTGGTGCGAGCGGAAAGTTTTTGTTGACGCTCATGAAAAATCCACAGAACCCTAGCCATAAACAGCTTCGTTGTAAACGTGGATTGAGTTCGTATAACAAACGAGGAGAAGATTCTAGTAAACAACATTCACGCCATCCATTGATTTTATCACCATACTCGCGTCCTACACGACCGAGAAAGCCCGAAGATAAGTTGGTCCTTCCTTCTGTATCCCATCGCTATACGTCCCGTAACATCTGACACGAGGTTAATGTGAAAACAAACTTATATAGTTCTCAATGATGTCTTTCAGAATCATTCATAATTATCGAAACATCACCTACACCTGATCAGGACTCGTTGCCCGTGTCCGGGTAAAGGCTTCAGTATCAAGAGTGCAGAAAACAACCACACATCACAAGAGCGGAAGAGGGGCGGAGAGCTTCTTTTGATGAGGCTTAGCTACATCGTCGTCTAGTATTTAGATGCCCATGTGTATCCCCATGACATATTTTATTTTTGATGACTCGGTCGTCTAGCGCAATAAATATGCTGTCGCACAATATAAAGATTGCACGTTCAGGTTAATCGGGATTCTGAAACAATGATGCAGGCTTTTCTTCACGATGTGTTTTTTAGGCTCTACAGATTTTCTTTAGAAAATCCGCGAAAGCTACAGTAATGCTGTCTGTACAGCGTCTAAGGGGACATTATATATGAGAATAATTGCCACGATAAGTAGAATAATTACCTACAATGTGATCCACTTTTTAAACAGAGAAGTAAAGGCAAGAATGCAGTTAATAACTTGCTAGGCATCATGAAAAACCACTAATTCAGTACATTTTAGAAAGCCTTTGTGCGCGTGTCAGGTGCGGTCGTGCGCTAAGGTTAGCACTCGTGCACAAGGCGCAAGACTGGCGGTGCGAGAGGGCGCAGAGGGCGCAGACATTTCGGACTGTTTTGCCGTGAGTGCTGCTGTACGGGTGGTAACTTTAACGCACCGGCGCGTTTGTTACGCACTCAAATTCTTTCTAAAGCTTACTACCTGATGGGTTTTCGTTGACGCTTAGCAGGTTTCCAACTGGAGCCATGTTTTTATTTCCGAGGCTTAAAAAGGTAATGAGAAATATTAGTGAATGAATGTTCGACTTATTGCGAAGATTATCATTCTATATTATCTCCCGGCCATTCGAATCATCATAAAAACTGCATTAATGTAGCTTTCACGAATTTAAAAAAAAAAAAAACGATGAGCAAAAACAAAAAAAAAAAAAAACATTCTGTCTAATTTTAATTTATCCCTACCAAATATCCCATTATAACTTTTCACTATCTCGAATATCGCACTGTAAATATAATTGGAATTGTTTTTTTTTTTAATTCCTGAAATCTAGATTTCAGGAAAAGGAATAATTTCTGAAAAACTGAAACCCAGATAGAATCCAGATAGAGTTCCATTTTCATAATCCGCGTAGCGAAAGGTTACACTGGGTTTTTTAGATAGTGATGCGTTAATAATTATCTATAAACTTTATATTGAATGTGCAAAATTGTGAGGTTTCTGCGTTTTGAGCAGGTCAACATTATTCCTGTTAAGCGTGAAGATGTAATTATTCCTTTTCATTTTGTTATCAGAAATTTCGGCGCCCATTTCTCGGCGCTTGGAGCGGCTTCTACTCGCAAGTTTCTTCACGGACGAGTTGAATTATATATTACCATCTCGGAAGAAAGCCGAACCTTCTGCAGGGTCTTTGACAGCCCCCGATCAAGCAGGGCAGAGAAAGAGCAGAGTTTCAGAAAAGCTGTTGCAATAACCAAGCAAAATGCCGACCTTGTAAGTTTGTATGTTTTGTTTTTTTAAATAGATAAACAGTTTTCTAAGGTGAAAAAAAAAAATTGCTTTTACTATAAACCACTACGACGAATACAAACAAATCAACATTTGCCCGCACCAGATGTGGGCGATTCGCGTGCGCAGAACCCAGATTCAGGAGAGGTGACGCATCTAAGCATGCGTGACGACGTAGCTTTATAGCAGCGCGTTAATGCATTTGGCGTGCACGTTCGGCAGCTGCTTGCGCACACCGCGCCTCTTTTGATCCCGAATTGCAGCCACGTGCTATGGTTTGCCCCCAATTTGAACCAAGGACTTTGCGCGCTTGGTTAACACATCATCGCTCGTTCTCTATGTAGCCGTTTGATTGCGTTCCTCGAAATGCATAGAAGACGCAACGTGGAGCATTTGCTCGCCGTATAGCCGGCTTTAAAATATTTTTCTGCAATGCAACCTCACATTCGGAGTGTTTGTAGGGTATTAGTATAGCTCTCGTATGTCGAACCATACATCCACAGTTTTTTTTTTTTTTGTTGTAAACTTATTTTGATGATTTTGAAGTTATCCTTGGATTTCAAGAAATATTTTGTCGCAAACAGCACCAACATAAATGGCGAAGTGCCCCTGCGCGCTGTCATCTGCCGCCTCAACAGCTCGCTGCTGTTTTCGTTCTTTTTGTGCCAAGTGTTAAGATATTACCTTTTCCTTGTTTTTTTCAGTATGAACATTTATTCTTATTAGAGCTCACTTTCTCGCCGAACTCATTCATCAAACTAATCTCGAGCCACAGCATTTTTACTAACCAGGATTGAGACAAAACAGTTTTAAATATAATTTTTGTAGTTTCTCCTTCCCATCGCTGTCAAGTCTCGTATTTAACCTAAATGCTCGTATCAGAAAGCGAAGAAACCAAGTGAATTGAACTGGTCTTAGATGGAGCACATGCCACTTTCCCTGCCAAGCAATGGATCGGCTTGAGTTGACACTAAATGACATGTTAAAGCGACAAAAAGAAACAAACTGCAGCGAGAAGCCGCAAACACATGCAGCATGCTCGCGATAGTACATTTGTCAGACGTTCAGTCGTTCGATGCTCGTGAAGTAGGCACGAGTGATTGCAAGCCTGCCAAGAATACACCTCACGTGCATGATGCTTGTGTTTGAGCATAGCCTCCTTTATTTTACAAAGCCTGTTAAGCCAGTCTAGTGGTACTCGGGCATTAGTGATTTGCGGCTGCAACAAACTCTATTCTCCGTGTCACTTTAAGTACGGCCACAGCCGGCGCAATAATCCTAGGGTTTCAATAAAGCAGCGCCAAGAGTGAACGGACAAGGTGCTCATCGCCTTTGTGCGGTGTCACCGTCAAAAGCAGGGGTTTCTGATTTGTCGAGTCACGACTAAACCATGCGCACAGAAAAAATATGCCGTGATCCTGCGTCTTTTTTGTTCGGCTGTAGGACTATTTGTCGAAAGACAACTTGGAGCACGGCAACTCGTAGCAGGGCAATTCGTCGCATAGGGTAATTTGTCGTAGGGCAATTTGTATTAGGGCACTTTGTCCAGATGACGATTCGTCACCCTATTAAAAGCTTCTTATGTGTTTAATTCTCACTGTTTATTGAATATATTGCTTTAAAATTATTAATTGCGAACCAAGGTTCTACCTAATTTGGTATTTTGCTTTGTAGCATGTTTAAGATTTGGCTTAAATGCTCTACTTTCGCAGTAGACTCTGTTTACTTCTCTGGGTATAAGCCACAGTCGAGTTATAAATATGGTTCAGTAATTTTGTAGGGCAACCACACAGACGTCAGTTCAGGAAAAAAGTTTTATTTGCTTCAGTAACTCTGCATATACCTCTCCGCTTACAATGTTATGATTCTGCCCTATTGAAAAAAACCAGCTTAAGCTGGTCCCAGCATCAAGCTGGGTTATTGCCCCAGCATGCCCAGCTTGGCATGCTGGTCATGTGTGTTGATCTGGTCATACTGGTCATGGTGGTTAATCTGGTTATGCTGGTCATAATGGTTGATCTGGTCCCAGCTTCAAGCTTGGTTATTGCCCCAGCATGCCCAGTTTGGCATGTTGGTCAATGCGGTTAAACTGGTCATGCTGGTGGATTTCCGAACCAGTTTAACCTGTTTAAATTAATACACGATAAACAAGCCAAGCTCTTCAGAAAATCCAACTCGGCATCCAATTTATTATTTTCGTACTTTCGGCCACCTCACATGAGCTCAGATGCTACATATGCTTGGCGCTGACACAGTAGTAACCGACGCACAGACAATGGTTATCGGTGAAAAGAAAACAATGTTAATAAAACCAGATTGCTTATCTTTCAACACGAAAAATACTAGACACACGCCAGAAACAGGCAATAGCAAAAGCAAATACCACACGGATGAGAGAAGCGAACCTGGGTCCTGCCAGTAATTGGGGCGAAACGGTTTCTTGCGTGGTCGGCAGAGGCGGAGAAATCCGTGTAGCTTGGATGGCATTGGCGATACTCCTCGGCACCACCGTCATTCACGAGCACACACACGTTCGAAGGCACGAAGCGACGCCTCAGTCGGGACGTCCGACATCTTCCCGCACTGAACGGACTGCCGCTCGCTGTCTCCTGAAAACCCGCTTCGCTTGCACCGTCGTTCAAGTAGTCTCCAAACAACGCGCACACAGCCGTCCCTTCGAAAATCTGCCTAAGATAGCCAAACGCGTCTCAAATTTTCTGTTCCTACCACTCTCTCTCTCTCTCTCTTTTTTCTCGGACACAAATGTAGCTTGCAGCGCGCATGACGCGCCCGGTTGTCTACCGAAAACGAGAGGACAAAGAACAGGACGTGGCCTCGTTCCAGCCTAAGCCGACCTTGGCGCGCGCGCTCCCAGCAATGCCAGTTCGGCTATCTCTAGCCGACCTTGGCGTGGGCGCTCCCAGCAAGACCAGCTTGACCACCAGGATTATTAGTTTGACCAGATTCACCAGCTTGTCTCCCAGCATGACCAGCTTGTCTCCCAGCTTGACCACATTGGCTCCATGAAAAACCAGTTTGACCAGTTAGGACCAGACTGGCTCCCAGCTACACCAGATTGAATCTAAAACCAGATTCTAGTTAGACCATGCTGGTTTTCACTTAAACCAGACTGACCACCTTAAATTCTAGCTTGCCCAGCTTAAACCAGGTTGACTACCACATTGACCAGATTGACAAAGTTTAGTTACCAGCTTGGCCAGTTTGATTTTCATGCTGGTTTTTCCAATAGGGTGATTCAAGCCTCGAGGATGTCTTTGCTGTCTGTTCCATCGTAGCTTCAAATATTTTTTGAAGGCGCTTATTCAAGTCTTGCTGCTTTCGCGACACCCTTGTGGCAGTGATCCCGCTTGCCGCTTGAGTGAGCTTCATTTCGCTTGTCTTTCGCGACTCTTTCTTCAATGAGTCGAGGAACACCCAGAGGCTTGGTGCAGCTCCACTCATGTTGCTCTGAAATACGAGAATAGGAGCAAGAAATAAGATATAAAAATGCCATTTGAGTATGCGCGATAAGTTGAGTAGGCACATAAAATTATGAGCTATTACCTGCATCCCATAGTGCCACGCCTCCACACTGTTATTTGTACGGGCATTCCATCAAGTGCCACCTCGTACACGCACCACAGTTTCGGAGGAAATTGAGCCTAGTAGATGCCGTTTTGAAGTGGTCGACGAAAGTACACGTCCTCAAAGTAGTCAGCAAGTTTGATCGCCTCCTGAGTAAAGACTTCCAACAAGTCTTGAAAGGCCTCCGGAATAGCACCAACAGGCGGAGAAGCGAAGTCTGGGAGTATTTCATCTGGAAATAAAACAGCTGTTACATCGGCTGTAGCGTGCATAGCTTACAATAAACCGACTGGTCCAGGTGAAACGAAAAACTCACTTGAAACCGGATGACCGAAATGACGTCACGAGCAGCATTAATAGCAGCAATCTCGAAGTCCGTGTACAGCACACGAACAGCGCAGGGCCCGATGTTGTCGATGACGACTGAGAAGAACCTGGTAAGGTAACACGCAATGAGCACGATTTGAACAACCAATAACTACACATTGCAACAGCACTGAATAAGGTAACAATCTGTAGTGACGTACCTCCGATATGTTTCCTCGGTTTTGTTGGGCAGTAGACCGTACACCATGGGCACGACGATCCCGTTCTTGAGAGCATGATGTGTGTACAACTGGTAGAATAGTGAGGACACGACAATAACGTCCCTTCACAGAACCATGCACCTGCACTCCCAAAGCACTCCAAGTACCGCTTCGTAGCAAACAAATTGATGTGGTTGACGTCACCCTCGCCACAATGGTGCAGTAGGAACGCCTCTTGTTTGAAAGTCGCCTGCGTAGAAAAACGGATCACAAACATTTTTTTCTACCATTCTTAGTAAACGTACCTTGAATTCAGGTGGGAGAAGGATATCTACTCTGCTGGGAAGAATATTGCAGACAAATGTTATACGTCGCATTTGCCTTCTGACTGTTCGTCGAAGCGTTGACGTAGAGGACAGCTGTGACGCAGTGCTGTCCGGTATCTTTGCCGCCGCGCCAAGAATTATCTGCTGCACTGGCGCCCGTCCTCCAACTAAAAAGGCTATAGACGATGACTATCTAATACAAATTAACCTCACGAAAAAATTCACTAACGAATATTTATGCATTCTCACTTTAGCTCGCCTTCATTTCTGAACGAAGTTTCAGACAGCTAATCTCGGTTGGATCTGGAGCATGTCTGCGGTTATTTGTGACTTTAACAACGCGAAGCTTAGAGACGTCAGTCATGATCTTTGCAATGCAGGTCTGTCTTCGTCGACATACCCAGTAGATGCTTTACTCAGTCGTTCGCTTAACAGTATATACAAATCCTTCGCCAACCAGCATCTCCCAGCCTCTTCCACTTCTGATGACTTCTATAGCGACTTTGAAAATAAACGTCTAGACCAGTTATTTTATAGCATTTGGCTGGCGTACGAACGTGCCCTCGGAACTAAAATGATGTGGATAACAAAGAGGTTTTTAAAACTCTGTCTTTTAAGTCTTAAAAGTTCGTCTAGACTTTCCGAAAAAAAAAATCAGCGAAATCGAAATAACAAAGAAGTCTCCAAACATTCTGCTAAGTCCGGTGGAAGCTTCACGCTCGCTGAACCACTCAAAATGCCGGCCTTGAGTGATAAGATTGGCCCGGCGAAAATGCAGCCTCCCTTGCACTGTCAGCTTAAGGGTGAATGGAGTAGAGAAACAGGACAATGGATCATGAGCTATCCAAACAGGATACAACACGGCATGCATGTTTAGAAGAAAAGCTCAGATTTTTCCGAAACTCCAAAAGAACAACAGGGAGGTGTTCGAACTTTTCTTGGAAGGCTTCGGAACGTCATCTTTTATACAAACACGTTCCATCAACCACCCCCCCCCCTCACACACACACGAATTCCGGTGAGCAGCCTTGGAAGGTTCGTTATAAACTTTTCTAAAAAAAGATAAACAAAAAATACGTTTTCGACTATAGGCCCTAGTGACGAATAGCTCTATGACGAATTGCCCTACGCGACAAGTTACCCTGCTAAGAATTGTCCTGTTCCGAATTGTCTCTCGACGAACGGCCCTTAGACCTTTTTGTTGGTGGTTGATTTAGCCGATGATACCAAATCAGCAAAGGCAGCTGGGCCATAATAAAGCGCTTTTCGCGCTGTTTGGTCGGTAACATCTGAACTTAGTACGGTATACGATCAGGCTTAAAGTGAAATGGAGTAAAGTAAATAAAAGAAAGAAATACGTCGTTATATATTTCTTCAGCTTTCGATTGACGATATCAGCTGAATTCGGAACACTGACGGGTCAGAATATGCACAGTTTGTTGTCATGTCATTTGCCTTTCGGGTACGTCACGTATTGTGTTATTTCTTGGTTTCCGTCACACTGTGAACAAGGGCAGAGGCTAAACTAAATATCAAATTAAATAAAAATATATATAGTTGGTAATTTTTAAATAATTTCTAAGAACCTAAGTGCTTTGCATCTTTTTTTTTTTCCTCACGAAAGACAGCGGACGGCCTCGGTGTGAGGCTCCCAATACATGCAATGATGCGCATTGCTTTTGAAAAAGGAATCCCAATTCATCCTTTTTTCAAAGAGCGTCTTCTTGGCAGAGGTGATATCGTCGTAAACAGCCAGGTACGGTATGAGTGTGGCAAAAATAAATGTTGTGCAACGTTATCCCCCATTACATCCACGATCCCCCCAAAAAAAATCTCTCCCCCCTAATGCTGCGAACACGATTCGCGTAGTGTGATTGGGTCAAAGGAACACTGCTTCTATTTCTGCGCGTTCATGTATATAATTTCGATTTGGTGTATTCTGACTCTTTCATCCAGACATCAAGTATAAAACTACAAGCGCGCACTAAGAAAAACGATAAGACTATGCAGGCTTAACCGCCTGTTTGAGTAGAAATGCATTAAACATTTGAATCACTTGTCGATGTGGTCTTTTTACCCTAACTATTCTTCTTACTTTCCCCAAGGCGAATATTCAATGCGACGGCACTTGTTTCGCGGATTCCAGTCTTCCTGAAATGTGCATCACCCCGTACAACATCCGACCAGAATCCTTCATTTTCGGCATCAGTTCCAGCAAGGCTTTTCCCGACAAGAACGCCGCCAAGTTGAAGGGCGCCCTCGAGGAAGCGCTCTCGGACCTGGGGCACTGCGTGACCCCACAATGTTAGAGGGCAACTCCGTTTAAAATTTCTGAACTTGGGATTACGACTGTTTTCAACTGACGACGTGCCCCTGAATTGCGAGGTATATTTTTGTTTTTCGACATTGTGTGTAGTTTTATAAATATCACGGCTGAAGGTTTGTTTCGGGCGTCTACGGCAAAACCTAAACTATCTGTTAGAGGGACGGCAACACTGATGATCAGGCGTACGGCCGCGACATGACGTCACCGTGGTGCTGCGGTACGCGGTAAAACGTGCGGAATCAGCTGCAGCTCCACTGAACTTGGTTAGATTAGCTCAGTTAAGGAAGTACTGAGAGGCGTTGCTTGAACGAGCAGTACCCCCCTCACTCACCACGACAGCCCTCCCGGCGTTCGAAGCGCCGGACGGCTGCTACGGTAACTTCAGTGTATTGTGTATAAGTTATGAAACGAAAATTTAGGTGTCGCTTCAAATGGCGGGAGGCCGACTTAAGTGAGTGAAGGGGAGTATCCCCTTCCTGGCGAGTTCCACAAATGAGGTAATGTAGTAACATTGGCTACACTGCGACGTGAAGTCACGGTGAAGCTGCTTCAGTGTTGCTTGACCAAAAGCTACCCCGCTTGCCGCCCGCAAAAAAAGCAGCTACTAGAATCTTTAAAATCGGTTTTATTGGAGTAAGCGGCTTCACTCTGACGTAATATTTCGGCTGTGATCAATGTGCGTGTAACAAAAGCTATACCAATCATTTCTTTGGTTTTGTTTTTGACCGGAGTTGCCGCCTAAGGCGTAAACTTTTCAAAGTCTGACCTTTGTCACCTCTTCATATATTCTACTAGGTTGTTTCGTGAGCATCGCCGATGTAAAATAAAAATAAACAAAAGCAGCAAACGTCTGTAACGCTAAGCGGAAACCAATAAACATGTACAAGTATATCTGAACACAACAATAATGTACAATTTTCAAAAAAGCTTTAAAAGTTTTCGAAGTCGTATTGGCAATCTGAAAAAAAACATTTCGTTGTTGGTGATGTATAAATATGGCACGAGAAGGGTGTATCGCGGTCAAAAACAAGTAATTTATGCTATTGAAAGAACTGGTGTTTTGAGAAGACTTAATCAAACGCGCGTGTTTCATTAGGTTTTTCAGAGCACTATATAGCTACTTTTTAAAATGACTATAGTTTTATATTTTTCGAGTAATCAGAAAAATAATGTGGCGGAATACATGACGGAAACGGCTCCGACACGGAGGAACAGGGAGTGAACCCTAACCAAGCCGGATTCTTTTTTTTTTTAATAAAAATATTTATTATTCTGAAACGTTTCGGCCTATTCTTGTCTGTAATTGTGTGTGCTGGTTCAAAATATGCCTGAGCGTACCGTGCGTATAAACGAGCGGTGCTATTGAAGTTGTGGTAGGTGCTGCAAGTTATACGCAGTGCCCGCGTAAATGCAAAAAAAGTGTCACCATGTATTTGCGACGTTCATCTAAAACCCGACGTGAGAACCGACATTGCGAGACGATCTCTTTTTCCACCCACGTCATGGTGGACTCGAGTTCTCCCATTTGGTTGTGAGAAACTTTGTGTCCCGTTTCATTTTTGTAGGAAAGCAAGAGCATATTTTGCGGTAACGTCCATTCAAACCAAATTGTGTCCTCGTTTGCCTCCTTGTTTGGTCCCATGGTGTCGAACCGACAAGTCTCGCTGTGTTTCAAAAGAGAGAGGGTTGACGAGGTTTAGCTTTTATCCTCCCGTTTCTTTTTGTAGGGGTGAAGCTCCTTAGGGTCTAGCCTCTTCCGTCCGTCCGTCCATCCGGCGTCCGTGCTCACAAAAAAAAAAATGTGTGCGCAGTCGACAGGATTCGAACCTGTGTGGGGAGACCCCATTGGATTTCTAGTCTATCGCCTTAACCAGTCGGCCACGACTGCGGGACGAGTAGGTGGCTCTGAGATGTGGTAGTAACTCAAGAGCTGGGGATGTCATGGATGAAACGCTGCATGTAGCCGCTCAACATCTAAACGGGAAAGGGCGCTGCTGTCAAATGCGTATATAATCGCGTTAAACTTCGCACGCATGGCTCTGCATTTCACCGACCATAAAGCAGTAATAATGAAGTCGAAACGCAACCGGAAACTCAGCACTGCCTATGAGCAATAAAAAAAATCAGCACCATTAGCACTACTTATGAACAATAAAATCAGTATCATCAGCACCACCAGAGCTTCGCCCCAATCAACATCATTCACCACGTAGAGATGCAGTCATTTTTTTGTATTTGTGGGGCGTCAGTAAGAAATCTCTTACTCCTGATTTGTTATTTTTTTATTTTTCCATGTCTACTTCATAGAGCTGTGGTTTGCACTGAGGGCGATTGCATGTATAGTTGAGGGAAACATGTGATTATAATTGGTTAAACCTTTATTTAATTACACACTTTTCATGCATTAATAAAAGATAAAAACAAGGTGTTTATCTGTAATGGTTGGTTGACAGCAGCTTGTGTAAACAGCCGGTAATATTTGAACATGTATTTATTAAGGCGAAAGCCTTACATCTCTCATCGTTCAGTCGACCTTCAAAGTCCTTGAGCGAAAACACGTCGGCAACACTAAAGGTATGGAAACGCGTCGGCCAAACGGAGGCTACCAAAATGAAAAGTATTAATGAAATGGCACCAAAAGTGCGTCGTCAGTATGCGCGCTGTCGTCGTAGGTTCACTATCATGTTTACATCGGCGCTTGGGCTTTCGCCTTGAAGTCTTCTTGCTTTCGCCTTGAAGTCTTCTTAGGAATAACATACAGTACACTGTGAATTCGGATTTTCCTGGAGTGTCGCGTTTGTCTGGTATATTCTCCAGCGCACAATGAAGAAATATCTGTCTATGACACAATTAGGTGGCCCCGCAGGGGGCACCTGTGAAAGCTGGTGTTTGGTGAGCGGCGTCACCACGGACCCCGAGCCTTGCGGGTTCGCCCGCCCACGTATGGCTGTGCTTGGCTCTCCCGTGTCTGGGGAAAAGGGCATCCTGGTGGTTGAGCCGAGCCCGGGGTAGGTTTGGACCCTTCGGGGCCTCCCGGGTGAGGCAATACACCACTTCGGCCCCCGCTTCTCATAGACGGGAGTCCTGGTAAGGCCCGGCCAGGATGATTCAGTCTAGTCGCCACTCCTACTATCCCCTCCCTTCTTTCACCTTTGCCTTCTCCTTCTTTTCACTCTTCTCATTTCCCTTCTTTCCTTTTTCAACTCTTTTGGCGGCAAGGGCTAACTTTGGGTGGTGACAGACCCCTCGTCCAGAACCACACTCGGTTATAGAGACTTGGCAGCACTAATAGAGTAACGTCTTCAGCCAAGCCATTCTTGTTATGAAGCGCTACCTATTCCCTTGTTGGGCTCGGTGGTGGGCGGTGCACCACAGTCTCCAAACACCATTCCCCTCTTATGGGTTCCAAGCTTAAACCTTCCGATCGAGCCCCCAAAAGGGTCCGCACCGATGCATATCTACCACCTCTGGACAAGAGCAACACCGAAATGTTACTAAGTTTTTCATTGTACATTCCGAAGTTGAGACGAAATCAATGTCGAAACTCTCCCCTTTTCTTGTGGCTAAGGTCTTAAACGACTTGGTACGGGAAAAGTTTAATGCAAAAAAGACTTTTTCTGGAGACCTTTTGGTTGAAGTATTTGAGAAAAATCAGGCAGCAGCGTTGCTCTGCCTTAACCATATCCTTGACACGAAAGTGAGCGTCTCTGCACACCGTACACTCAACACCATTCGTGGTGTTATATCTGAGGACGACCTGATGGAGAGTCAGGAAGAAGAGATTCTTGAAGGCATGCGCAGCCAGGGTGTTGTAGCTGTAAAGCGCATCACCATCCGTAGAGATGACAAAGAACTTCCTACGCGACACCTGGTCCTTACCTTTGAGCTCAACAGCCTTCCTTCTTCCGTGAAAGCGGGGTACTTGAATTGTAAGGTCCGGCCTTACATACCTAACCCTGTCCGTTGTTTCCGCTGTCAGCGCTTTGGGCACGGCTCGCGGTCCTGCCGTGGCCGTGAGACATGTGCCAGGCGCGGTAGCTGTGAGCACAATGCCGAAGACTGTAATGAAGACATGAAATGTGTAAATTGTAAAGGCAAGCACCCTGCATATTCTAGGTCATGTGAACACTTTAAAAAAGAAAAGGAAATTCTGACCCTGAAGGTGAAGGAAAACATCTCCTATCCTGAAGCAAAGCGTCGCCTCTTGGGTTTCCAGAGAGGCTCGTTTGCCGAGGTGGTGCGTCGGGGACCTGCACCGCCTATGGCGTCTGTAGGAACGCAAGTGTCTTATGGGGACCTTGCACAACCACTAAAGTCCTCTGGTCCCAAAGTAAAGGTGCAACTTCCAGGGCGTGCTATCTCAGCTGCCCAGGCAGGTGCCCTCCCCAACCGTGGGAAAGGCTCGGATTCATCAACCGAGCAGACGGAGGCCACCCCGTCGCAGAAAAAAGGTACCTCTGGAGCAGTGCACACTTCTCCACCCCGAGATGACAGGGCGAATGCTGGTCCGTCGGGATCCACCCGAGCCCAGGGGTCTGCGTTCCTTGCACAGGGTTCTGCACCCCCTGCTACTCCGTCCCAGTCATCACGAGGTCGGGGATTTGGTCCCTCTGCCCCTGGTGGATCTCGGAAACCGGGGGAGCCGTTGAGGTTACAGGCCTCCAAGGAAGAGGCCCTTTTGACTCTAGCTGAGCCAATGGACGAGAGTGGGTCAAGGTCCGACGAGGACAGACCCCACTCGAGTACCGTCCCTACTTCCGGCCTCCGGTGGAACCACGGGCAGGCCGAATGACACCTCTAAAAAGAAAAATGCTCCGCGTGTAAAGATAGATTTTAAGTCGTAGAAAATTTGCTTACTTTTGACAGTAGTTTTTATTTTTTTCTCATAAACTTTACAATGGTCCACAATTTTAGCATTATGCAGTGGAATTGTCGCGGCCTTTTTCGTAACATTGATGACATACATTTTTTTCTTGATGAGCTCCGTCCTGTGGCCTTGTGCCTACAGGAGACTTATCTGAGTGACACCCACACAAAAGTGCTACATCGTCGTCAGGTTTTCCGAAAAGACCGCATTTCATCAAACCCCTCGGGTGGTGTAGCAGTGGTAGTACAGAGTGGAGTTGCCTGTGCTCCAGTCCCTCTACAGACTCCACTTGAGGCAGTTGCAGTTCGAATTCTTCTTGACCGTCTCATTACCCTTGTATCCCTCTACTTGCCACCCAACACTCCGCTGCATTTTCAAGAACTTCAGGGACTCGTCGGCCAACTGCCCGAGCCCGTCTTAATTCTTGGCGATTTTAATTCCCACCACCCCTTGTGAGGTAGTCCTCGACAGGACTCTCGTGGTGGAGTCATTGAACGACTTTTATTATCATCCGGGCTATGTCTTTTGAACCAAAAAGACGCAACATTTTTTAGTGCCACCCATAACACTTTTACAGCTATCGATTTGTCCTTATCATCACCATCGTTACTCCCAAGTGTTTCATGGCAAGTTTTAAACAACCCTTTTGGCAGCGATCATTTTCCCATTATCTTAGAAAGCGTTAAACCGATTCCATCGATTCCAACTCGCCTTCCGAGGTGGAAGTTAGAGAATGCCGACTGGTCTATTTTTGAATTGGAGGCTGTGATTGATCCATCTTTGCTTCGTATTATGAGCCCCGACAATGCGACAGTTTATGTCACTGAATGTATAATTAGTGCGGCTTCGAATTCTATTCCTCAAACATCTGGACATCTTCCTAAGAGGTGCAAACCATGGTGGACTAAGGAGTGCACAACCACTCGCAAGGACCAGAATAAAGCCTGGGGAGTTTTCCGTCGGTACCCTACCAATGGAAACCTAATTGCATTCAAGAAAAGTAGGGCTAAGGCGAAGTGGACACGAAAACGGGCTAAAAGGGTTTCCTGGACCAAATATGCCTCTTCTATAAATAGCCTTGATCCAGCAAAGGAAGTGTGGGACCGCCTGCGAAAAGTCCGAGGAGACTACAAACCCCTCCGAATTCCTCTTTTTCCCTTGATTTCCGTATCTCTAAAAGATCAGGCAAATGTTCTTGGTATGCACTTCCAGCATGTATCTAGTTCTTCCAACTTTAGTGTAAAGTTTAAGAAGTTTCAGTCTACTGCTGAAAGGCAATCAATCTCGATGTCAGGATATGACCGGGCAGCCTACAATAGACCGTTCAGTATGTGCGAACTAGAAGTGGCGCTTGGTGTAAAAAAGCAGTCTGCACCAGGTCCATACAGCATTCATTACGAAATGCTGAGGCACTTGTCTCCAGCTTCATTAAGTCATTTGCTTATGTTTTTTAATCATCTATGGAAAGTAGCTGCTTTCCCTCGATGCTGGAAAAGCGCCCACATTATTCCTCTTCTAAAGCCTGGTAAAGACCCCTCTCTTCCGGCGAGTTACCGTCCCATTGCGCTCACTAGTTGTCTTGGGAAGACTTATGAAAGGCTCATCAACCGGCGTCTGGTGTATTTTCTGGAGGAAGAAAATCTTTTGGACATTAATCAGTGCGGATTTCGGGAGGGACGATCAGCAACAGACCATTTGGTTCGTTTAGAGACTTTTATCTGTGAGGCATTTGTACATCGGCAGCATTGTGTCTCGGTATTCTTCGATCTGCAAAAGGCCTATGATACCACATTGAGGTATGGAATTCTTCGGGATCTGCACAACTATGGAGTACGAGGGCGCATGCTCCAGTGTATACAAAATTTTTTAAGCGACCGGACTTTTCAGGTCCGCTTGGGTTCTACACTGTCTGATGTGTTCCCTCAGGAAACTGGAGTTCCTCAGGGAGGAGTTTTAAGTGTTACTCTGTTTGCTATAAAAATTAACAGTCTTGCGAGTGTGATACCCCCGTCTGTGTTTTACTCATTGTATGTGGATGATGTGCAGATCTCTGTTTCTTCTTGCAACCTCTCCAGCTGTGAACGACAACTACAACTTACAGTCAATAGGATGAGAAAATGGGCAGATAAAAACGGCTTCACTTTTTCTCCCGAAAAAACTGTCTGCGTTCCCTTTTCGCTCCGCCGGGGATTGTCCCTTGATCCTTCCTTGCATTTAAACCACATTAACATACCTGTTCACCAGGAACCCAAATTTCTGGGCATAATCCTCGACAAGAAACTCACTTTTGTACCTCATTTGAAGGAACTGAAGCGCAAATGCTTAAAGTCATCAAACATTCTCAAGGTGTTGCCCCACAAGTCGTGGGGGCCTGACAGGCGCTGCCTCCTGCGACTCTACAATTCCTTAGTTCGGTCTCGCCTCGACTATGGTGCAATTGTGTATGGATCTGCACGTCCATCTACACTAAAGATGCTGGATCCGGTTCACCACCTGGGGCTCCGACTGGCTACGGGTGCTTTTCGCACATCACCTGTGTTGAGTTTGTATGCAGACACCTTTCAGATGTCACTTGAGAAGCGTAGACAGTACCTTAGCCTTTCGTACGCTTGCAGGGTCTATTCTAACCCACAACATCCATCCTACAGTACCATCCGTACCTGTCGATTCTCCCAACTTTTTGAAAACAAACCAAGTATTGTACGTCCTATTAACTTCCGCATTCAAAGCCTTTGTGCCTCTCTCCAGTTTCCACTCAATGATGCTGTCATACTAAAGCACAAAGAAAAAGTTGCTCCGTGGGATGAAGTTCCGATCTTCTGCGACTGGTCGCTCACAAAGTATAATAAACGGGCTATTTCCCCTCAAGCCCTGCAGCAGGAGTTTCAGTCATTGCGGGAGACATATAGCGATTATACTGAATTCTATACTGATGGGTCGAAATCTACATCTTTTGTTGGTTGTGCCGTATATTCTGGTGCCTTCGCTAAAGCTTTGCGAATGGATAGAATGGCAAGCGTTTTCTCTGCAGAGATTTATGGTGTCTCTCTAGCCATTGAACATATCATGAGTAACAACATATTAAAAGCTATCCTCTTTGTCGATTCGCAAAGCGCGATACAGGCTCTTTCTTCTAGACTGCCCACAAAGAACCTTCTTGTACTGCATGTACGGTCTAAAATAAATCGGGCTCTCCAACTCGGACGCACCATAATATTCTGCTGGGTGCCCAGTCATGAAGGAATTCCTGGGAATGAGCGAGCAGACAAACTGGCTGCAAATGCAAAAGACTTGGCAGCATCTCTTGGGTTACCCTATCAGGACCTTAGGCCACTTTGGAAGAAAGCACTTTTGAAGACATGGCAGTCGGAGTGGGATGTGAAATGTAACAATAAGCTTCATGTCATTAAACCCATCTTGGCTCTGTGGGAGAGCTCGTTCCGTAAGGAACGTCGACTGGAGGTTCTGCTATGCCGCCTGGGGATCGGTCATTCACGTCTCACTCATCTACATCTGCTTTGTGGCGAAGACGAAAAGCTCTGTGCCCATTGTGGGGAAGTACTGACAGTTTTGCACATTTTATGGCAGTATAGATTTTATCACCAACATCGCCGACAAAGTTTTCCTGAACTTTTTAAAGGTAACCTTCCATTTCGTCCTATGTTCTTGCTTGGTGATCATTCTTTAGTGCCACTTGACCGTGTTTTTGACTTTCTTAAAAAGACTGGATATATACATCAGCTGTAACTTTTACCATGAAAATTCTTTAATATCTCTTTCCTAGTATAGCCGTCTTAAGTAATTTTGTCTGGCGCAATATGGCCTAAGTTGCTTGTGCGCCATAAAATCCCAATCACACACACAATTAGGAGGATGGTTGAGCTTGTTGGTGTCTAATTTACGACAGCGAAAGAGGGACGTGGAAGACAAACAGATGACACAGGCTTTTGTGTGTCGTCTAGAACTGGGCGTCGCTTAAAGAACTTCAACCCGATCAATCGGAAACCTTTAATCGGGTTCGTTCGTTCTCATGCATATTAGTTATAAAAATCAAAATTACATTTGTTGCTTTCCCTTGTGTGATCAACGGCGCAATGTACAATTCCGGATATTAAATCAAACTTGATATGTAGCAGCCAACAATCAAAAGACACCCACATTCACACAATATTACTTAAGCAGCAGAGGCGTAGAGGTTCGTTGATATTATCTGGCACTAGCAAACTCCTTTGATAATTCACTGTAGTATTTTTTAGAGCCTACATTTTACTTCAGGTTAAAATGTATGCTATATTTTGCTTTCAAACAGTTGTGCTCGTCCACGTCTGCGTGATGAAGGCGTTACATTTTTAATTTTTTTTATTTCCCAAAATTTAAACAATTTACCGGTTAAAACAAATCGCGATTAAGGCCTTAAATGATTAATTGGCATGTTAATATGTCAAGTTCCAGCCCTCTATTTTATGCAAGAAACATTATAGCGTTCCTTTTAACATGTTCCTGTAACTCAGATTGCGCAGCATGTGGAGGTCACATATGGCGGTCTGATATGCCCACCTCAATGAGAAAGAACTCAATTACCATTTGTACTCTTGTTACACAAGCGCAGTGTTTGTTTAAACTGTGGGCCGCAGTCACAGTGCTAGGAATTTCAAAACTGCACATTAATTTTTGAAATTGTTTTGTTCGGGAAATATTTGAAAAGCATTTTAAGCCAAAATGACAGTTTATATATTGCCTGTAATGAAAAAAAAATAAAATGGGGGCAATGCAGAAAAAAAGTTTAAAAAATGTGGATGAAGTGGGAAGGCAGACCGTTCGATTCTGATTTGAAAGGCACCCGGTTTAAATTCCCGCACCTTCCAATACCGTTTATTTATCGGAACGTTTTTTGTAACGTGACATTTGGGTTGTTTTTAATGCGTTTACTAGAAATACGGATAAAACTCTAGAATCTATGAGCCAGACAAAACATATTGCACGCAAAATAGAAAACAAAGGTACTTTGTAAGCGGTAATCGGTTAGTGTAATAGAACATACTGACCGCTTAAAACTAATGATATCTACAACAAATAAAACGTAGAGACAGGCAATAAGATAATCGATAATTTTCGTAACAACCCTTGAGTTCGCATTGAATTCGCCGCACTCACGCTCTTAGCGGATAACTGCAGAGCGCGTCAAACCAGCGTTTTAAGTGCAGCCGAACTTTAAAGCCTATGCAAGCAGCTGCAGCTCCGTCTAGATTTGCCCATGCAAACTACTTCGAGCATTCTGAGGCCGGTATTCGGTCAAACCTTGGAGGGAGGAGGCTTCTGGAGGCGACATGAGGCCACCAAAGGTGATGACAGAAGTGTGGTGGGACTCACCCACAACGATGACCAAAACCAAGAGACGCTGTTGGCGTCAAGTCAGCTCCCCTTTTCTTCCAATAGCGTATCTTGCTTTTGGTCATCGTTGGGCGCGTGTCCCTCCATACTTCTGGTTTCAGCTCTGGTGCCTTCATGTCGCCTCCACAAGCTTCCTACCTGCATGGATCAAAGCAATCTGAGTCTCGCGCTGCCCCAAGTGCGACGAGAGCAACGAAACCGGAACTCAGGTGACAGCTTCGTACGCACGCAAAAATCAACAGCGAGAAAACGTACGAAAAGCTCGAGGTGCTGCCAACGTATATGGAGGAAGCACAGTGTCGAACACGCAACGCTAACGCAAACATGCAATGCTTAGGTTGGCTCCGATACGCAATTCGCAACTTTCAGCGATGATGATACCGCGGTGTGAGAATCGCGGTCCCTAGCTCCTGGATGACCGGCTTCACAATTAAGGCGCTTGCCTAAACGTTCCTGGTGTGAAAACAAATAAGAAATAAAGCGAGGCTTCAATGTTGTTCGCTTATATCAAAAGTAGAAGTACTTACGCGTCGCAGACCCAGCCTCGTACTGCTGTTCTACGAGGATCATCCAGATGACAGCCATTTTAATAGGCGCTAGTGCTCCCCATATTAGTCGTAGAAGCTGTGAATACTAAAACTAGTTAATTTTATTAATGCGTGTGCAAGCGAACGGAAGCACTTTGCGTTTGGGTTAGCGTTGCATGCTCCACACTGCTCCTGCGTAGAGTTCACACTGTAGTCTTGGAGTGGCGCATGGCGACGACGCGCTTGCGCAGCGTGGTGCACGTAACGCTAACGCAAAATCACAAATCTTGCGTTTGCTTGTCTACGTAATACCGAACATAACTATATCCATTAAGGACTCCCTGCAAGCGGGCGTTTTGTTTTGAGGAGCGCTTGACTGGCGGCTGGCGCTCAAACTAGTGCCGACGTGGCGGGTTTGTTTCTACGAAGCAGATCGGTAAAGCCCGTCAGCGCATACAATCTGCCCTTTTCACTCTGTCTTCGTCACCGCCGTGATGTTTTGTACGAAACGGCGTTCCAAGGAACTGCGTTGCTGTAACGCGTTCCTTTTAGGTGGAACGACGGAACGCCGCCTTTGCAATTTGCATGGGTGGAACTGGAACGGGAACTCGTTACTTTTTACTGGAACGGAAAGAGTAACGGCGTTCCTTTTTTTTTTCGTCCAGCGGGTAATTTTTATTTTATTTTTAAGAGCGCAATTCTAAGAATATAAAAACTATATCTTTACGAAGATATTGTTTTTAACTAGTTAACGTTTTGGCTACTTATCTTAGGGTTTATTTTGTGCGGTCTTCGCTTGGAAACAGTCGGGGGTGCAGGAGAGCTTGTGGACATTGATTCTTTTTTGAGTGCCCGAGATTGCGGTGCAAAAAGCAAAACTTTTAGTCGCAGGAAAATCCATAGAGAGAGGGACGTTTGCAACACAGCTACTTCCACGAAACCTCGTACACCCAGAAATCTAAGGCCGACTTCAGCCTTTTCTGAACTTCCATAAAGAGACCCACAGTTACAACAAAATCACAGGTTACCAGACATCAAACGCACCCTTGTTCCCGAACATTGGGCACTTAAAATATTCACAAAATTAAACTTTAGTCCCTCTCCCCTTGTCCACCACCTTCAAAATGAAAAAAGAAACCCAATCTTCACAAAGAGCTACTTGTAGTTTCCAAGACTGACCTTCCGAAAGCATACCCTCTCCTTCACTTCTTAGTCTTGCGGACACCAAGATCAAGAAGCAACTGCACTTAAGTTCAAACAAGGAACTTCGTTAGACTGAAACGTGTGAGGTTGTTGTGAAACGCTCGTGCAATGTGAGGTAACAGTACATTTGGCTCGTTTGAATCGTCCACCACAAACATGAATATGGCTACAAGCTGAGATTTTTAAGCTTGAATGTATCAACAAATAAAACCCTGCTTCCGCTTGTTTTCTTCTTCATGTGCCTTTCCACCACGACATACAAATTCGTATGTTCCCATTTGATGGTATAGATAGAAAAAATGAGAAACATTTGCTCGATATAACTAGATAAGGTGATCACCAAAAAACAAAAGTAACGTATGTGTAACGATACGTTCCATTTTTTTTTAAATTCAACGGGAACGAGTTTGTTTTTCAAGTATGGAACTTGTAACGGGAACGCGTTCCAAAAATCAGAAGGAACGAGGAACGACCTTTCGTTCCTTTTTTTGAGGAACGTGTACAACACTGCCGTCGTGTGAACAAAAGGAGGGAGGGGATTCCGGAAAGGGCAAGTGCGGTAATCTGTCACGCTAGGGTAAATAATAGGTCGCTTTTTAGAACGCAGTTTGCCGCTTTAAGTTTTTATCTGTTCACAATTTATATGTTTCTGTGTGCCCACCAGTTGATGACCATGCGAATGCTTCCCTCCTTTAACACAGACGACTATGGCCAAGACACAAATGATGAGGGAAGTTCGTTTCCCTTGAAGGGCTTCCCATCACCCCCCCCCCCCCCCGTCTCCTTCACGTGGGCGAGCCCTTCACCGTAGCACAAATTCGAACAGCAGTCACCAGTCAAGCGCTCCTCAGAAAAAATACGCCTCTTAGTGTGTAGTTATTACCCACTTTAATTAGCCTCTTCACAAATACCCTGCCGATTGTTTGCCATCTGCCCCCGAAAAATACTGACATTACCATTCTCTCCCCCCCCCCTTAAAAAAAAAGAGCAGCATCATTGAGTTATGCATTTATGGAAATTTAGTGTGCGACCAAGCAAAAATTACTGCTGCATTTATCCGCCGCTTAAAGCCTGTGTTTACTCAAGAGGAGAGTTAAAATAGTCTAGCTCTACGTTGTGTTCCCCTGAAAATTATTATATAAAAAAAAACATATTGTTTTACCGATACTATCACCTTAATTTAAATAATCACATAGCCACTTATACATGTTTTTTTAGACGATTCTGCTCTCTAATTGAACCAAACATGCAGAATTTCCAAATGACTCATTAGCCGCTCTACTTCATTTCACTTGAAGTGCAACCGCGGCCCGAAGCAGCCAATGAGGCGGCTCAAGAAGTGCGTAGTCACGGCGCTCATAATAGCTGTGCTTTTGCTCTAAATGACTGAACCAATCACGTGCAATAAATGCGACGAGATCCCGCAATATTTGTGCGTGCTTCGCTTAGCCAGTGATCGCAAACCTGTAGGAGTCATGATGAGGCACTTTTCTGGCTGCTTGATTGTTTATATTTTAACGTACTAGTGGCGGTTGTGGTCAGACTTGAGGGAATCACGAAAGAGATAAGTTGTTTCAGAAAGAACGGCATTTTTTTTTGTATTGGTGGTTTACTGGTGCAAAAGCGACGAAGTCCATACTGCGCCACACATATGTAGTAATGCTGATCAAAGTAATAGACTTGGAAGGCTCACTGTGAAATGAGATCTAGGACAAAGGTTTTGGTACTAGTAGAAGATGAAAGAGAGATACGGAAGTTACAATCGACGTAAAAAAACACTTTTTTCTAAGTATGTAATGACACGATTGAAGGAAACGATGGGATGCTCACCCACTAACAGAGTAAGATGAAAAGGAATATTGTATGTGAAAAATTCCGGGAAGCAAGCACGTCGGTTCTGCTCGAGACCTGAACAGAGCCATAGAATATGAACGACCTTTAGTGATTCGCCGGAGTGCTCACAGACTGGGGCGTCTCCTCCACAAAGGAGATGCCCATGTGTCACGAAACTGTGTCCAATTCTAAGGCGGCAGTAGAGAACTTCGATGAAGCGATTCTCATGAGATGCACTCTCCCACAATCCTAAGCCAGGTTTTTCCATATGGAGCTTATTTTCATTTTCCTGGTCCCATTCAGACTACCACATTCGGAGGAGTGTTTTTAATGAGGTGCTTCACATCTTGGTAGTGTAGGCAAGTAGAGGTCACTGTGAGATTTTTTGTGGAGGTAGCCAACTGGTTTGCTTTTTTATTGCCCAAAATTTTAATATGACTGGGGATCCAGCAAAACTTTATATCATGGCCACGAACTAAGGCACTATTGATTTTAAATCGCACTAATTGAGTTAGCTTATTTTTGGTATCTTTTACTGAGCCGAGAGCTGAAACAACACTCTGCGAGTCCGCAAAGAGAACAGCTTTCATAGTTTGGCTTGCCATGATGTATTCAATAGACATCAATATGCCATAGAGCTCTGCGGTGAAAATACTAGCCATGCTTTCGAGTCGTTGGGCCTTTGTAAATTCTTCAAAATAAGCGGCAGTTCCTACGAAGGAGGATTTCTTGGATCCATCAGTATAAAAGTGAACATAGTTGCTGTATTGCCTTTGTAGCTCGACAAATTCTTGTTGAATAATAAGTGGAGAAACGCTAGGTTTCCTGAACCGTGTAAACGTCCAGTCACAAAAAACTGAAAGCAGCTCCCAAGGTGCAATACGTAGAGGCTTCTTAAGGAGTTCTATTCCATGAAGGTCGAGTTCAAGAGAATCCTGATTACTTCCCACGCGAAAACTTAAAGGTCTAATCGTCCTCCGCTTGTTCTCGAAAAGACAGGCGTACCGATATCGCTGCAAAGTAGTAAAGGTTGGATGGTCGAGGTCAGACATAATCCGGGAAGCATAACTCATTCCTAAATACTGCCTTCGCTTGGCAAGGGACATCTGGTGAGATTACACATAAAAGCTAATCACAGGAGACGTACGGAAGGCGCCCATGGGAAGCCGCAGGCCAAGGTGGTGCACAGGGTCCAGCATTTTCAGCGAGGAGGGTCGCGCTCAGTTATAGACTATAGCAACGTAGTCAAGGTGGGATGGCACCAGAGAGTTAGACAAGCGTAACAAAACCTTTCTGTCTGAACCCCATGTTTTGTGAGACAAAACTTTGAGAATGTTAAGGGATTTTAAGCACTTCTGTTTTAGTTGCTGTAAATGGGAGTTAAAATTTAACTTTTTGTCGAAAATAATGCCGAAGAACTTATGTTCAGCTTTAACGGCTTTAGGAGTTCGGTTTATTTCTAAGGCGGGATCTAGCAATATCCCACGCCGGAGAGAGAAGGGTACGCGCACTGTTTTCTCAGCTGAAAACCGGAATCCATCTTCACCTGCCCATTTGCTGATTTTATTCACTGCTAGCCGCAGCTGACGCTCACAACTAGAAGGATTGCAAGAGGAAGAATAGATCTGCAGGTCGTCGACACAGGGCGATTATGCAATGGAACGTGGTATCACCTTAGCAATTGTAATGATCTTGATGCCAAACAGTGTGACACTAAGGACGCCTCCCTGCGGGACCCAATTTTATTGTACAAAAATATCGGATAGAGTGGTGCCTAACCGAACCTGAAACGTTCGTCCCGTCAAGAAAGCTTTAATGCAACGGAGCATGCGACCTTGCACTTCATAGAAAGGAGATTCTGAAGAATGCCATGTCTCCAAGTAGTGTCGTAGGTTTTCTCTAAATAAAGAAATACAGAATCGCAGTGCTGCTGCTTACATATGCTTCCCTAATTAAGGTTTCAAGGCGTACCAGGTGATCCAAGGTGGACCGACCCTGTCGGAAACCACACTGATACCTATCCAAAATATTGTTAGTTTCAAGCAAATATACAAGTCGTCTGTTAATGAGTCTCTCATATATCTTACCCAGGCAGCTAGTAAGTGCAATTGGGCGGTAACTTGATGGATTTGAGGGGTCCCTTCCCGGTTTCAGGAAGGGTATGACATGTGCACATTTCCATGCGTCAGGAAAGTAGCAATCTTCCCAGAGGCGGTTAAAGAATTTAAGCAACTGTCCATACGATTCCAAGGAGAGCTGACGAAGCATTTCATAGTGGATAGAATCGGGACCAGGTGAGGATTGTTTTTTGGTGTCAAGAGCCAGTTTTAGCTCACAAACCGTAAAACGTTTGTTGTAAGGTTCAGAATTCGCACCTGATAACTTCAGTCGCTGACATTCTGCATTCCTCTTGAACAACTTAAAAGCAGCATTGTAGTTATTAGAGGAAGACACACCCTGAAAGCGCATGCCGAGGGCATTTCCTATGTCCTTTAACGATGCAGGAGACGGGACGAAGAGAGGAGGAATAATGAAACCACGGTAGTCGCCCCTAAGTTTACGGTAGCGGTCCCACACCTCTTTCGCGGAGGCAGCGCTGCTCAGGGAAGAGACATACTTCTTCCAGGATGTTCGTTTTTCTGCTCTCGTATCCACCGAGCCTTCGCCTTTCTTTTTCTAAACCCCATCAAGTTTTTGGGAATTGGATACCTTCGAAAGGTGTCTCATGCTTTTTTCTGGTTTCGCTTAGTTGTGCCGCACTCCTAGGTCCACCACGGCTTGCACCGTTTTGGGAGGTTTGCTGATTTCTTGGGTATAGAGTGATGTGCCGCATTTATGATTTGCTCGGTAACATATAAAGTAGCCTCCTCTGGTGTCATACTCTCAAGCATTAACGGGTCAAGTGTGGCCTCCAGTTGAAAACGTCGCCAATCAGCCATATCAAGTTTCCATCGGGGAATTCGTTTTAAAATAGTGGGCAATGGAATATGACTTTCTAAAACGATGGGAAAGTTATCACTATTAAGTGGGTCATCTAAAACCTTCCATGAAAAACAAGGGAATAATGTAGCTGATGATATAGACAAGTCTTGACATGTGGAAGTGTTAAGGCTTGCACTATAAAATGTTGTTTTTTTACTGTTTAAAAGGCATAGTGAAGATGAAAGTAAAAAAACGTCCAATGACTTTTCCACGATTGTCCAACCGAGCACTTCCCCATAAGGGGTTGTGTGCATTAAAATCCCCTAAAATTAAAAAAAGGCTTCGGCAGCTGGTTCAGCAGGCCCTGCAAATCGTAAAAGTCAATCGGAACATCTGGCGGAAGGTAAAGGGAGACAAGAGTAATGAGACGATCCGCAAGAATGCGCACTGCAACAGCCTCCAGGGGTGAGCGAAGAGGAACTGCCGTGCATTCAGTATCCCCTAGTACCACAACAGCAACTCCACCCGAAGAATGACTAGATCTACGGTATTTTCGAAAAAAAATGGTGACGACGAAACATGTTGATATGAGTGCTATTGAGATGGGTTTCTTGCAGAGCAACTGCTAGAGCTCGCAGCTCATCAAGAAAAAGTGCACATTGTCAATGTTGTGAAGCAGTCCTCGGCAATTCCATTGCATGAAACTGTAACTATTTATGGTGGAAATGTTAAAAGGGGTTCCTGCCTAGACGCCCTCAGGCGGCTAGGGCGGGGTTAACCGTGGTATCGGTTTCTTCTGGGATGACCTCTTTAGTTTTGAGTCATCAGGAGGAGCCAAACGGATGGGAGGAGACTCACTCACATCCCTCCGCTCCTCTTCAGGTGAGACGCTGGAGGCAGCAGGGGGCCTTGCTGCTCCTAAGATGTGGACGGCTCCTCGAGAGGCTTGGGGAGAGGGGCTCGCTCCTTCCTCCTAGGAGGAGACCAAGTAATCAGGGCAGGCATGTCGTTTGACAGCCTGTCCCTCTCGGTGGGAGGGGCACCAGTGCCACCTCCCTGAGGTAGAGGGCACGCTGCCACCTCTGGTTTCTTGGTAGGTGCGGGCTGAGCGACGGCTTCCCGGTTCCCAGGCGGAACCTGGGAGGGTCGAGGCTCGGAAGGTGGTGCAAGCCCCCTACGCACCACCTCGAGGAAGCCCCCTTTGCCAAGAAGGCATAGCGCTTCTTGGCCTCGGGGTAAGAGAGGTTGTCCTTGGCTCTCAAAGAAAGGATCTCTTTCTCCTGTTCCTATATGGGGCATGCGCGCGAGTAGGCGGGATGTACACCATCGCAGTTAGCACACTTCACTTCACCTCTCGCAGATGTCAGCAACGTGATCAGTGCTTCCACACTTTGCGCAGATGTTCTTGCCTCGACAGCTCCGAGCGCCATGCCCGAACCGCTGGCACCGAAAACACCGCAGCGGATTCGGTACGTACGGTCAGACACGGCAGTGGAGGTATCCCGCCTTCACGAATGCTGGGAGTGTGTGTCTTTCGAACGTTAGAATAACATGCTTGCTTGGAGTTTTCACACCATCTCTTTTGAAAATGATCCGCTTTACAGCAACGACACCCGATGGTCGGAGGCCTTCGATAATTCCCTCTTCACTAGAGTGTAGGAGGTCGTCCTCGAAGAGTACCTCTCGAATGGTGTTCAGTGTGCGTTGCGGGCAGCTGTTACTTGGACATCTACGATGCGGGACAGTTTCTGGAGTGCCATGCCTTGATCCTTAGTGTTCACTTCGACGAGGAGATAACTGGAGTGCATCTTGTTTGCTTTGTAATTATAACCAATCAAGTTCTCAAGAACTTTGGCCACAACGAAAGGAGACATTTTTCCCGCGGGGCACTGTTCATCTTCAGAATGAATAACAAAGAATATTGTGAACGTTGCAGGTTCGACATCTTTTACTTTGGGTAGTTCAGAATAAGGCCGCTTGGGCGCTTGTCCTGAAGAGGTTTTGGAAGAGGACGCCATAGAAGGCAGTGAAAATTCAGCATCCGTGGCTTACCTCCCACCACGGGGCCCAACAAGGGGACAGGCAACACCTCATAACCGTCAGGGCTTGTCTGAGCATGTTGCTCTGCCAGTACTACCAAGACGCTATAACCAAGTGTGATTCAAGACAAGAACATATATTGCCACCCAAGGTTAGCCCTTGCCGCCAAATGAGGTGAAAAAGAAGGACGACAAATGAGAAGAGTAAAAAGAAAGCGAAGACAAGGCTGAAAGAAAGGAGGGGATAGTAGAAGTGGCAACTGACTGAATCATCCTGGTCGGGCCAAGCCGGGACACCCGTCTACGGGGAGCGGGGGCCGAAGTGGTGTATTGCCGGCACCATGACAGAACAGCACACGACAAAACAGCACGCGACAAAACAGCACGGTCAAAACAGCACGCGTCAAAACAGCACAACGTCAAAACAGCATGGCGACAAAACAGCGCGCGTCAAAATCGCACGCGACAAAACAGCACAGCGTCAAAACGGCACAGCGACAGAAGAGCACGTGCCAAAACAGCACGGCGTCAGAATAGCACAGCGTCAAAACGGCCTAGCGACAAAACAGCACAGCGTCAAAAGCTGGGCACGCGACAGAAGAGAATGGCGTCAAAACAGAACCGCGACAAAACAGCACAGCGTCAAAATTAGGACAGTGACAATATAGCTAGGGTTTTGGCGTTTTCGGTTTTCATTATATTATTTTGAAATTCGGCGTACTCTTTTTTTCGTTTTTTTTATAGTCCAAACAGAAGTTTTCGGTTTATTGCGGTGAATATTTGTAGACGCACAAACTTCTCGGTTATTTTAGGTTTATTGACAAAAATCAGTATACTGACGAAAATGCCATATTTAAAAGCGTTTGTTTAAAATGTCTAGTGAGAAAACCAGGTACTGGTGTTCTTATGTGTTGCTGTCTGTGATAGCCGAAGCGACCTGTTCAGCATGACGCACTGGGGCCCTATCGTGATCAGACATTATTGTCGTGTGCTCGTATTTGTACTCAAGACGAACATGAGCTTCACTATCACTTCGGTCGGAAAAGCAAATATCAAAAAAATTTAGAAATCGGCAAGCATTGTACTAAGTGCGTTTTGCCCCAGTTTCACGACTGTGAGAGGCGGTAAATTCGCGCCGACCACAAAAACGACAATAAAACAATCGTATTTATGCCCTCCTCTAGTAGACGGAAGCTAGGGGTGTTAAAAAATGTGCGGCATTTACCGACGCCCTTGATTTTCATTGTCAGTCCACGAATAACTTCTCTTCTTTGAACAAAGAATTCGGTACACAAATCCCTATCAGCTGAAAAACCCAAATTTCGTCCTGAAGACCCCTGCGCCCCCGGAGCTTTTGTTGAAAGTTGAACTGATTTCGAAGGCAAGCTGAAAACTGCGAAAGGAAGTGGTCATACGGAGAGTAAGAAGTCACACCCCCACCCCTCCAAACGCCCTCGAAAATACTTATCTTTTCAGTTGAACCCTAAATATAGTGTATGGAGTGAAGAAATGCATGTCTCAAAGTAGGCACTGTAAAGGAATGGAGGGTACATTTGACCTTTTACCTTTTTTTCTGCTGAGTATCAACGACACAAAAAATCCGACAAACGTACCAACAACAGTTTCGCTGTAAAAGGGGGTTCAAACAATTGCATTTAATTGTTTAAAGCTTCCCGCCTGTCCACCTTACGAAAATGCTTTAGCTCCTGTTGTGCTAGAAATTGTGATTCACTACCGACTTCCGTGCCTTCCAAACTGTGGGTCCGACAGATCCAGTGGGCGGTCGCGAAACAATTGCTGCCATCAGTTTTTTTTTTTTATTATTATTTTAGACTTTTGCAGTCTTGTGAAAAGCGCAAGCGGGCTTTGTGACGCGATATTTTATTTTATTTTTTTTTTTTTTGGGGGGGGGGGGGGGGGGGGGGGCTGCGGGTTGCGGAGTTCGGTAAGCACTGAAATACGCAATAAATTCTTTTATAACCTAGCGACAATAAATGAAAGGGTCAAGGAGGTTCGAAACTATTCGCGCAGTGAGAGGTGAAGAGCGCGCTCGAAGTTGCTACGTGAGTGCTGTTTTGCCGCTGTGCTGTTTTGGCGCCGTGCTGTTTTGGCACGTGCTCTTCTGTCGCTGTGCCGTTTTGACGCTGTGCTGTTTTGTCGTGTGCTATTTTGACGTGTGCTGTTTTGTCGCCGTGCTGTTTTGGCGCTGTGCTGTTTTGACGCGTGCTGTTATGACCGTGCTGTTTTGTCGCGTGCTGTTTTGTCGTGTTCCCGTATTGCCTCACCCGGGGGGCCCCGAAGGGTCCAAACCTACCCCGGGCTCGGCTCAACCACCAGGATGCACTTATCCCCGGACACGATAAAGCCGCGTACAGCCAGACGTGGGCGGGCGAACCCGCATGGCTCGAGGTCCGTGGAGACGCCACTGTTTAAACACCTGCTTTCACAGGTGCCCCCTGAGCTTTTTTTATGTACACTACAGGACGTAAACTATTAGGACACATCGCAAACAGAGAGAGTGTTTCTTTCCTAGAAGAATAAGCTGTGCTAGACAGTACCCGACAAAGTTTTGGTAGAGGCTTGTCAATTGTGAATACGTTCATTGAATGTAATCATATAACGTTCAGCAATATAGATGATTCTAAGCAGGTGCATGCAGAGGGCTTACTCCTGTTGAAAGCTATCAACCGAGTGCCTCACGAGAAAGTGTTTGAAGTGTTAATAAACACCCGTTTTCATATTTAATCAGGTGGATTGAAGCATAAGTCGCGGATCTTCTATATTTTGTAAATACCAATAGTACCCGTTCAAGCTTTTGTTTTATGTTTTACTTATACCTATGCCAAGGTTCTCTTTTGGGTAACTTGTTTTTTGAGGTTGAAGTAAACCGTTTTAGAGCGCAGCTCTTAGGCGTCCGTTTCCGTCTTAACTTCATAAGCGGCGTCGCCGTCGGCGACAACGTCGGCGTCGGCGTAACGGCGCGGTGCATTATGGGATGGTGCCAAAACGTCACCGTGACGTTTCAGCACAGCGCCGAAACGTCGCGTGAGGACTAGCGCTTCGCGCGTGAAAGTTGGAGAAGTGGAGGATGAGAGGGTACGGATGAGGTGGAGGGGCATAGTCTTCCCTCAGTATTCTCCCCTCTTCCTCCTCAAGAGCTGCGCTCTAAATCGGTTTACAGGAAGTAGTAAACGTCTTCCATTTCTTTTTCTGTTTTTTAGTAAGGGCCCCGTGAAACTACAAATGTTATCTGATGACCGTAATTTTGCACGGAAGATTTGTTTAGTGAAAGATCAGATAAATGCATGCAGCATAATATCTGGCATCACGTTGTGGCCTCCGTTGACGTCCGTTAACCAAACTGGGTTACATTTCATAACAAACAAATGTTCAAAATTAAAGCAAAAATAGGACGCAAGGCATAGTTTAAAATGTCATCAGCTATAATTTCGGGCTTATGATATTTGGAATTATTTAAAATGAAAACCAGCGACCAACAAATTTGTTTTTGAGAATAGCACTTTGCAGAGTTTCCTATTCGGTTGAAATGCTGGCATATAAAACTAACGTTGTATCCAAACGCGAACACAGGTCTAAAATCTAGGATCCCTTGTAGGAGAGCCGTGTTAAAGAGCTAGATGATGCACTATCACTGGCGGCGCAAATGGCTTCCTCAGATTGCAGTCAATAAACGTTGGTAAAGGTACATCAAACTTCAACAAATCTACGACACCAAATACAAATATGCCTGCCATCGCATTATAATATTTTTATTTTTAATATAGTTCTTAAATGTATCGCTGCTAAATATCTAAAAGCAAGAGATTTTCACTCTAGACACTCGCGTTATTTAAATATGTTAACTATAATTACTGCACGAATAATAGCATTAAACGAACAAAACACATTTTCGATACATACCATATATCTAGGAAACAAGCTTCCCATTGAAGTTGTTTATATTTAAAAAAAAAAATATTTAATAGTGAATATAAAAACGCGTCTTCTCGTTGACATCCGCCGTGGGATTCTCCTCGAGCTCTGTTTTCTTGCAGGTGCTCCGGTCCCCTTTTTCACTCAGCGTCATCGTCTTCTCTCGGCTTCTACAGAGTGCCCTCTCCTAGGGATATTGTCACGAATGACAATTGATGAGGCCAAAATAACTGAGGAAACTAAACGTTTAACGGGGCGAACTTGTGCCCAAAAATGGAAGAGAGCAGAAGAAAGCAGAGCGTTGCGGGCGTCAAAGTCGGCGTGACAGCAGAGTCGAACGCTGAGGCGAAACTGACTGCGGCTCGCCACGCGGAGCCACTTATGTTCTACATAGGTGGACTTCTGGAATAATCGGCGTAGAAAGTTTGACGCGTAGAACATTCGAACGTTGAACAAGCAACATGATTCTCGAATATGCCAGAATACTAGTTCGCAGGAATACGCAAAAGATGCGCCGCTCCCAGGAATCGAACCCTGGCCTTTCGCGCGGGGGACAAGCGCGATAACCGTTACGCCACGGGCGCGCTGCCTACTTGGTCAGCTGCACCCGCGGCATTATACCTCCCTTTAGAAAAGTGCATCGTCCCGATGCAGCACAAAACTAAAAAAATGAAGGCCGTTTACAACTTCCTGTAACGCCGAATCGGAGCGCAGCTCTTGAGGAGGAGGAAGGAAGGGTAATCAGGGGAGGGTATACCCCTCCTTCTCCTCCTCCCCTCATTCTTCAACGTCCTGCGGGGGGGGGGGTGTCACGTGACCTCGGGGGAGGGGGGTCACGTGATCTGGGGGGGCGCGTGACACCCTCCCCCTCCTCCCCGCAGATCACGTGACCTGAGGGAGGAGGGGGAGGGGGGTCACGTGATCTGGGGGGTCACGTGACCCCCCCTCCTCCCCCCAGGTCACGTGACCCCCCTCCCCCTCCTCCCCCTAGGTCACGTGACCCGGGGGGTCACGTGACCTTCCCCTTTCCCTCCTCCCCGCGGTCACGTGACCCCGGGGGGGGGGGGGTCGCGCGGTGCATTATGGGATATTTCCCATAATGCACCGCGCGGTTACGCCGACGCCGACGGCGACGCCGACGCCGCTCAAGCCGGAAACGGGCGCCTAAGAGCTGCGCTCTAAAACAGATCCACAACTAAAGGACAGCAGAATCACGAGCCACAGTTCACAGCTCACAGTTTACTCGTCGACGTTGGTGGAAAGTGCTATCGTTCGTAATACGGCTTCAGCCGGACGACGTGCACCACGTCGGGTCGCAGCTGACGTCTGGTTGATGGTCGTGTTCCGTCGGGAAGAACTTCGTAGTTCTGATCCCCGAGGCGTCGGATGAACTTGTAAGGCCCAAAGTAGCGCTTCAGCAGTTTCTCGCTGAGACCGCGACGACGAATCGGCGTCCACACCCACACTCTGTCTCCGGGCTGGAAGTGGACGGCGCGGCAACGAAGATTGTACCGGCGAGCGTCGACACGCTGTTAATCATCGTGGATTCGAATGCGGGATAGTTGGCGTGCTCCTTTTGCTCTCTTGCTGACCACATGGGCATCGTCGCATCCGTCATCCACAAGCTCATGGAGAGCATCGCGTCCAGCATGGTCGTCACTTTTCTTCCATGCACCAGCTCGAATGGTGTAAACCCGGTTGTTTCTTGAGCTGCGGTGCTGTAGGCCAGTGATTCTCAACCATCGATGTTTCGCGGACCCCTTGTGGATCGGCGGAGATGATGGAGGACCCCGTTCGTGGTGAGGGGAGGGGAAAGGTATACGTTAAACATCATAATTAGTGAATAAATGGAAATAACTAAGGGCTAGTTTGAAGTTGACCTTTCTTATTGGCATACACACGAGAAAACTCGCCCGAAAACTGAAACATTTCTTCTCGACCTGAGAAAAGACAACTTTTATTGCCGGGCTTGGCTGATGTGGCAGGGCTTCGCCGACCCCTAGAATGCCTTCGGGGACCCTAAAGGGTCCGCGGACCCCCAGTTGAGAATCACTGTTGTAGGCGAACTTGATGTATGGTAATACGTCGTCCCACGTCTTGTGCTCTACGTCGACGTACATGGAGATCATGTCGGGATCTCTTGCGTGAGCTGGGCCAATAACGATGACCCTCGGTCGGTTATCAAGACTTCGGGGCACAATGTCGAAAGAGAATAGACTCGACGAAAAACTTGGCGACTTCCACCGCTGTTCCCGGCGGAAGGGCTTTCTGCTCCGCGTACCGGGTAAGGTAATCCGTGGCAACGATTATCCAGCGGTTCCCCGACGTCGATGGCGGGAAGGGCCCAAGCAAATCTATTCCAATTTGTTGGAAAGGCGTAGTAGGGGTCGATATCGGCTGCAGGAGTTCTGCTGGCTTTGTCGGAGGCTTCTTACGTCAATGACACTCATGGCACGACCGTGTGTACAGGTGGACGGTTTTCGGGAGTCTCGGCCAGTAGTACTTGTCACGAATCCGGACGAGCGTCCTGCTGTAGCCAAGATGTCCAGCCGTCGGGTCGTCGTGGCATGCTTGGAAGACTTTTTCTCGCAGGCTGGCAGGCACAACCAGCAGCCAGGCAAGGTTGCTGGTTCCGAAGTTCTTCTGAAGAGCACGCCTCGCCACAAAATGAAGCTTGACAAGCCTCGGGCCAGGACTCGCGGAACGGAACTTCCTTGACCTTCGAGGTAATCGATCACGGCGCGAAGTTCCGGGTCGTCTCGTTGAAGTGCTCCCATGTCGGTATCTCTAACTGCTCCGAGGAAACGAGCGTCATCGTCGTCGTTGGTGCTGTCAGGAGGAGATTCGACTGCGGCCCTAGACAAACAGTCGGCGTCATTATGCTTGCGGCCAGACTTGTGCACAATGGTTACGTCGAATTCTTGCAGTCGCAGACTCCATCGAGCGAGGCGTCCTGACGGATCCTTGAGGTTTGCGAGCCAGCAGAGGGCGTGGCGGTATGTTACCACGCGGAACGGGATCCCGTACAAGTACGGACGGAACTTGGTTATCGCCCAGACGACAGCAAGACATTCTTTGTCGGTCATTGAATAATTTTGTTCTGCCTTAGACAGTGCCCGGCTTGCGTAAGCGATTACTCTCTCTGCCCCTTTTTGTCGCTGAACGAGTACCGCACCGAGACCGGTATTGCTGGCGTCCGTGTGTATTTCTGTCTCCGCCGACTGATCAAAATATCCGAGGATAGGGGGTGACTGCAGCCCTCCCTTGAGTTTATCGAACGCTCGTTCTTGCTCTTCTCCCCACTAGAACTGCACGTCGTCCTTCGTCAGATGCGTCAGCGTTGAAGAAATATGTGCAAAGTCACGCACAAAACGTATGTAGTAGGCGCACAGTTCTAAGGCATTTTCGGACGGCCTTCTTGTCCGATGGTTTCGGGAATTCGGCGACAGCGGACGTCTTTGCAAGATCAGGGGTTACACCCTGAGCACTCACGACGTGGCCCAAGAATTTCAGCTCTCCATAGGTGAACCGACAATTCGAAGGCTTGAGTGTCAGCCCAGCAGCCTTGAAGGCCCGTAGCACGGCTCGCAGTCATCTGAGGTGCTCGTCGAATTCGGTTGCGAACACGACAACGTCGTCGAGGTAGACGAGACACCTCTGCCATTTCAATCCAGAAAGGACGGTGTCCATAACACGCTGGAAGGTTGCCGGCGCAGTGCACAGTCCGAACGGCATTACTTTAAATTCATACAGTCCGTCCGGCGTGACGAAGGCCGTCTTCTCGCGATCTGGTTTGTCGACCTCTATCTGCCAGTACCCGCTCTTCAAGTCCATCGACGAAAAATAACGGGCTTGGCACAGCCAATCCAGGGTGTCGTCAATGCGGGGCAGTGGATAGACGTCCTTTTTTGTTACTGCGTTCAGCCGGCGATAGTCCACGCAGAACCTCAGGGTTGCGTCTTTCTTCTTCACCAGGACTGGACTACTGGGGAAGCCCACGGACTGTTAGAAGGCTGGACGATGTCGTCATCATGCATTTCCTGAACTTGCTTCTGGATGATTTCCCTTTCTTTCACGGACACTCGGTACGGTGGCCGATGCACAGGAAGTGCGCTGTCATTAGTAACAATTCGATGCTTCGTAATCGGCGTTTGACGCACCTTTGACGACGTGGAGAAGCACTCACTGAACTCGGCGAGAAGGTCGCTGAGTTGTCGTCGTTGTAGGGCTGGGAGGGACGGGTCGATGTCGAGCTCTGATGGCGTGATTTTTTTGCGCTGCGTCGGAGAGGCGTCTTCTGAGATCACGGCGATTGCAGCTGAGTCCTGAATTTCCTCGACGTAGCCCACAGCTGTACCCTTGGTAGGTGCTGCGACTCTTGCCGGAAGTTGGTGACAAGGGCTACGGTACGCCCGTCCTGGAGCTCGGTTACGCCTCTTGCAATGCAACTCAATCGTCCAAGGAGAAGTTGGACGCTTCCTTTCAACAGTGCTACACCGCAGGTGGCTTCTTCGGAACTCGCACTGCAGCTAACGTCACTTTGGGATTTTCCGCCGATGGGACAGGCTTCCGAAGCGTCAGCTGTTCTCCGCAAGTTCGATGACGGCGCCGTATTCACACAAGAAGTTTATTCCGAGAATGACGTCCCTCGAACAGTCTTGCAAAACGACGAACTTCACAGGGTACGTCTCACCGTGGATCGTCACGCGAGCGGTGCATCTCCCGACTGGTGTTATGGGATGCGCCCGATCTTCCTTGCGTCGGGACTACGGCAACGGAGGGTCTCGTCGGGGTGGCGCCGTGGCCTGGCGGTTAGCTTGCGGCGGTCGTCGGGCCATGGTGGCGTTTGCTCAAAGTCGGTTCCTTTGGCGTCGTCGTGTTGATCGGAACCTCCGGTTGAAAAGCCCGGTAAACTTCCTCTCGGAGGACCTCGGCGAGCTACAGTGAGGACGGGCGATTCGCAGCGGGGAGCATCTTGCGGATTTCTTCCCGAACGACTTTACGGATGGTGTCACGGATGCCTGGGAGGTCGGTACCAAGGTCGGATCCGGATGTCTCCAGAGTAGTCACGCCAGGGTGTCGCTCGTAGTGTCTGGCGCGTGCTAGTAGGGTACGTTTCATACTCGTCGCATCCGTGACGAACCCGTCGACAGTGGTCGGGGGATTTCGAATGAGACCGCCGAATATCTCGCTTTTCACACCCCTCATCAGGTGTAGCTTGAGGATCGGCGCGGGCGCTCAGGCGAAGAACATCCTCGACGAAGTTGGTGATTCTTTCATTCGGGCCTTGGGTCGTTGTTCGAAGGATGTCTTCGGCCGTCTCACGTCGGTGTTGGCTGGTAAGCGTCTTTTTTAGTTCTTGCTTGCACACCTCCCACTAAGTTAAAGAAGCCTCGAGGTTCTCCAGCCAGTACCTCGCAGTACCTTCCAGCGAGAAGTAGATGTTCTGCAAACACTGCTCAGGTGTCCACCTGTTATGACGGGCGACACGTTCATAGTGTTGCAGCCAGTCCTCGATGTCCTCGTGGGCGTCCCCTTGGAAAGGCGTTGGAGTCCGGGGAGTGACGGGCAGGTAGATGACGGCAGGAGCGGCCGGGGTCTGAGACTGGTTGGTCATCGTCGTCTTCTTCGGCCTGGGCTTGTGCAGCAGCAAACCATATTCAGGATCCTCTCCCTTGATGCGTCCGCTAGTGCGAGTTGTGGGTTCGGCGGAGTGTGGTCTTCTCACCGGGCTTGGAATCGGACTTGCACTGCGGGCTCTTGGAGGGGAACGCTGCATGGGCATGCGGTGCCCCACACCTCCACCAAAATGTCACGAATGACAATGGATGAGGCGAAAATAACTCAGGAAACTAAACGTTTAATGGGGCGAACTTGTGCCCAAAATAGAAGAGAACAGAAGAAAGCAGAGCGTCGCGGGCGTCGAAGTCGGCGTGACAGCAGAGTCGAACGCTGAGGCGAAACTGACTGCCCCAGGCAGCACGCCATTGTTGAATTCCCGCTGGCCCAATGTTGGCAAAAATGGTTCCAATATCGGTCTGACGTTGGCATTTTCGAAAACGCCACCAGATCCAATGGTGGTCCAACATTGGTGTCAATGTTGGACGACTGGTTTGCCAATGTTCTAGCCCACGTTGGACCAACGTGGTTTGCGCTTTTTTTATCCAATATTGGCATAAGGTTTCACCGTTGGCTGAACCAACATTGGCATCCAGCGCCTTACACACTGGCTCTTCCAACATTGGCTTAACTATTGACTATTCCAATATTGACATCCAGTCTAATACACTGGCTATTTTTGCATCCATTGTTTATGCCAATATCGGAGGCCATTTTTCAGCCAGTGTTTGAACGAGCATCACAACAGTGCTGAGAACCAAGCAAGCTTGCCCTTTTTTCTCAAGCACTGTTTTCTTTCTGATACTAAAATCTAATAAATGCAGCAATGTTGCCATATTTGGACACTCTAGAAGTCATTAAAGCATGCAAATGAATTGTTCATAACGTTTGACAGATCATAATTTATTTAAATCAAATAAAAATATTTTAAAACATTGCGCAAGCAATTTTTAGCCTGGGCGGACTCGGCGGCAGGGTCGGCGGCAGGGTCGGCGGCAGGCTCGGTAGTGGACAGGGCAAAGGGCTGGGCGAAGGGCTGGGCAAAGAGATTCCACGCAGGGGCCTGGCCACAGGATTCTGAAAGAGACAGAAGCGGGGGTTTTGATTCAGTTGAAGGGTTATAGAGGCTCTCAGTTCTTTTTTACGCTTCTCAATAATGAATATTAAAATAAAACATAGCTTCATTATTAATCGCCGCCCTTTAATTAACTATTCGATTAATCGGCTCAGTTGATCTTCAAGTATGAAATCTCGAAAAGGCCTACCGACTTTTTTATGTTTACTTTTCCATATTATAAACTTTCTTTTCCAGTGAATTTTTTTTCGTTATTTTGTACGCAAAATCTTAATACTGTCTTCTAAAATAAATAGATGCGGAGGTAAGACACCAAGGCCGGCTTGCTGGAATCAGTGTCTCAGCTGAGACTGGGTGAAAGAAATCACTGTAAAGGCTGGGACGCACGAGCGTCTTGAGTCAATGTTTGAGTCCCGTTCAGCTCGTACGCTGGCTTTGAGAGTGCATTCTTTCCCCCCGTCTCAGCTGAGACGCCGTTTCTAGCAAGACGGCCCAGGCGTTTACTTTTGTTTTCTTCGTCCGACTTGTCCTTCCTCAGAGCTCGATCGATCTAGATTAAAATATTTATAGTGATTTAAAAAATTAAGCAAATAGTACGAAGGTTATTTACGAAATTGCTTAGCTCTACTCTTGCAACATCATGGCGTCCCTGAACCTTTCATCTAGCTTTAAGAAGTCTTAAGATTTACTATCTCGCCATTTAAGTTCACACCAATATTTCGTTGACCTGCAAAAAAAAAAACGTTTTTAAGATTTACTGTATTTGCGGCACGGAAACATGTAGTTATAAATGTACACATATTGCCTCCATAATATTTACAATTTATTAATCCAACCGCTGGCGCAACTCTTCAGCTCACCAGTGTCAAACGCACTACTAAATTAACAGTTCAATGAATACCCCGTTATACGTAAGAACATGACAGTTTAACAGAACTTGATGCTTGAATCAATCACGAATTTAAAATAAATCATGCACATAAAATAGCTTGTCTTGTAAAGACAATTACTGGCAATTAAACTCGCAGAGCGCGGTGACATAACTGACACTCCACTCGCACCCAACAAGGCGAACCTTGGCAAATAAGGAATACTCAACGCTCTGTGGTATTCGGCTTTGGACATACCGGGAGCACTTTTTACTACAGCACACATCCACCGCCAAGAAGACAGTCATATTTTAGCAAGAAAAATGAAATAAAAAAGACTTAGAGCACAGAAATACCCAATCAGAACGTCTCTCACGGCCTATTAGAATAAAAAGCACTTACAAATAGCGCTGTACAGAGCCTTTCGGGCCGATCGCTGTGGATTACACGTTTAACTCGTCGGAGATTCCTGGCACAGAGTTTGACACCTTTCGAACTCATCAGATAGTGACAAAACGTACATTGCGTAGCAAGAATACCTATCCCCAATGGTCAGGAAGACCTCTCCTTGTCACTCACATGGAAGAGAAGGCGGTCCGTCGTGTCTTCGGTCCGTCGAAGCTAGTGGTCACATGTATGCCCACAACAAAGGAAGATCGCCGGTGTGTAGGCGCTGCCGAAAGAATATCCATGTACTTGGCAATCCGCATGTTGAAGATCGCACTTGGCACTAAGACGAAATGTGCTGCAGGTGATCGGAACTCTAGAACCACCGTTCTTGGCGGCTCCAATATAGGGTAGCATGGATGGCGGAGATGCCGAGCCGCTTCGCCCGATAAAAACTGTCTGCTAAGCAATCAAATGCACTCAGACAACTTAAAAACGGACACCACGGTGTCCTGATATTCGCATTATTATCTTGCAATTCGTGTTCCTTGGAAAAAGGAGCTATTTCTGACACAAAAAACAAACAAAAGACATGCATAAATTGCAAAGCGCATCTGCGCACTTGCAGTTCACGGATGCGCGTGTTGGAAATTGAGGAGACCGTCCCCATCGTCTTCCAGTCTCTACTTATCGTGCGGCCTTGGTGCACGCGATCCCACTTTCTGTGTGCGTATGTGTGCCTGTGTGCGTGTGTTTCGGGGGCTGGACTCCATCACCCTTAAGCTGAGAGTGTAGAGGAAGCTAAAACGCTCGGTGAACCAATCGCAGGTCTATTTTTATTCGCGTGATCACGCTCTCGCCCGTAACCACGCGCAGAGAGCGGTGCAGGTGATGACTGATCCGGCCGGCGCGTAGACCCCCCGGCACTGTCAGCTTAGGAATGCGTAGTGTCCTACTCCTTTGGAGAGATTAGTGACGGCGTGGGAAAAACGGAAGGGGGGGGGGGACTTCTCTCAATACACTCTCTCGCCCTTTCCAAAGCCGTTCTGAGGCTGTCGGCACCGACCCTCCCCCTCTCGAATTCTTTCGTTTCTCTCTGCTGGTATTTGCTATCCGGGTTTCCAAAAACAAATGTTGTAGAGATTGCTTAGACATGATAACTCTACAGCAAGAGGACGAAAAGGGACTGACAGACACGAAGCTCAAAAATCAACTCGGAGCCTAATGTCAAAATTAAAAAGAGGCAATGATAAATCAAATGCGGAAAAAAGTGGCTAGACTCTAAATAAAGACCAACATCCGGCTAGACTCTAAATCAAGACAAACATTGTCGTATGCTATCAGTGCCTTGGCACCATGTAGGAGGCATTAGGGATCTTATTGTGGCACCAGTAGCGCCGTAAAATCATAGAGCCGTCATTGTTAAACCAGATTTAAGAATATTCTCTTGTTCGAGTCAATTGCAAAGAAGTTCTTCACCTGACACGAGGTACAGTCCACAAGCGCTTAGTTAGCGTACAAAGCCTTTCTGTCGAGATCATAGAGTCAACATAACAATCTATTATGTTGACTCTATAACGCAAACATCGTTTTTTTTTTCGGTTGACGGTTTTGATGAGCCCATATTGCTAGCGACTCCTTAATATGCACAGTGAAGGAGCAAAACATTGCCATTAGGTTTTGTACCTTGTTATTTTCTTGTTTACTTTGCACAAAAGCACCTGAAATGCGCTTTGACAAAATAACATAAAATTGACAAGCACTTGAGCAATTTCAACTTGTGGAGGTAAAAGGAACACGCCTAAACCAGCCTATTCCAACATGCTTCCACTATTAAGCCAATGGTATTGTCAGACTAACACACACTGACCATTATATGCCACTGTGTTCTTGAAACAACGATGAGCCAATGGTACTAACAGGACAAGAGTAACCATTAAAAGCTCGTGTTTATCTACCATTGGCAAGCCAATGCTAATGACAAGCCAACAGTATCATTTTTTGCCAGTCCCCATCAAATATTGGAATGCCAACGGCACGATCAGGCCAACGTTGACCATTTTATTCCAGTGTTCATCCAATGTTAGCAAGCCAAGGGTACTCGAAGGCCAACATAGTCCGGTTTACGCCAGTATTCATCCAACATTCGCAAGCCAATGGGACCGACAGGCCAAGATTGCACATTTTATACCAGTGTTCATCCAATATTCGCAAGCCAATGGAATTGACAGGCCAAGATTGCCCATTTTATACCAGTGTTCATCCAATATTCGCTAGCCAATGGAACTGACAGGCCAACATTGCCCATTTTATGCCAGTGTTCATCCAATATTTGCAAGCCAATGGAACTGTCAGGCTAACATTGGTCATGTTTTGCCAGCGTTCATCCAATATTCGCAAGCGAATGGAAATGACAGGCCAAAATTGTCCATTTTACGTCAATGTGCTTCCAATATTGGTTGGTCATTGGAGAAGCTGGGCCATCACTAAACATTTTATATAATGGCATAGACAATATTGGGAGCATATTGGCTAAGGATGACCATCATTGGACCTTTTTTTTCCAATGCTCTTCCAATATTCGCCCAACACCTTGTGCTGCCTGGGGCGGCTCGCCACGCGGAGCCACTTATGAACATGTACATGCGTGGGCTTTTGGAATAATCGGCGTAGAAAGTTCGACGCGTAGAACATTTGGACCTCGAACAAGCAACATGATTCTCGAATATGCCAGAATACTAGTTTGCAGGAATAAACAAAAGATGCGCCGCTCCCAGGAATCTAACCCTGGCCTTTTGCGTGGGAGACAAGCAAGATAACACTTACGCCACGGGCGCGCCGCCTGCTTGGTCAGCTGCGCCCGCGGCAATCTAGACGGCAGAAAGGCCTAGCCCGCGTAACGTAACGTCGATGACGCGTAGAATGAGTGAAGTGGGGCTTAGTGAAGATTTCTGATTAATAGGACGATGGGGTGAATGAGCCTTGGTGGTCGTGGCGAGGTAAGCTGGCTAGAGTCGGTTGGCGGACATTTTGTCTGTTCGGCCACCGAAGGGTGGACGAAAAGACATGTCGTTCTACAACCTAAGAGGGGCTGTCATATGGCTTTTGCAACCGCTTTCAAATGGCGTCTCGCCGAACAAAGACGATACGTGGATGTTTGGAAAGCCTGTAGTACATAATAGGGTGGCCGTTTCTGTGGTCTTGTTTGAACTGCATGGATTTGGCGCATGTAAGCTTTTAGTTCGGAGGCGTATTTCACGGGGTCAATAACGACATTTGTACCACAGGGTAGAACAACAGAAAACCGGGAACACGCGGAATAATTCCATTTACCAGCTCCGCGGAGCTACAACCGATGTAACATTTGGATGCTTATCGGAGTCTAAGGAGAACGAGGACTACAAGTGTGCGAAGATTCATGGTACCTCTCTGTGCCCTGAGTGACGCCTTAAAAGGATACTACAACAAAATTTCAGCGCATATTACTAAGTCTATACCTCTTCACCTGAGCAGCATCATACTCGAACACACGAATCTGTGGTTGAAAGAGATGCAAACGAAATTTAAAACGAAATAAACGATTACCTAATCGCATTTGGTGGATGCCGCTAAAGCCTTGTCTGTAATGTCCACCTATGAATATTGGCAGGTAGTAACGATGCATCTCTCGCCTGGAACTAGAGGCTAACAACGGAGTTGCGCCGTTCTACTTAAGTACGGCTCACCATGCCTGCACTCTAGTCCTGAAAATTCCTCCTGTATCTCAATGCCTGTCGGACGGAGGAAAATACAATTCATGATAGCGAAAGAAATAGGAAACTTAACCATTCAAGTGCTCGGGTTTCCGGCCGTCCCCGTCTTCTTCAGACGAAAACGGCGCGGAGGGGTGGTAGATATGTGGCTGTAGGCCGAATCGCCTGTATGTTGCCGTTCACAAACAAGCGATATCCTTTTCCTCGCTGGTGTCGCTGCAAACCTTTCTTCTTCCTCGCTGACACTCCATCGCGACCCAATAAAGCACGCAAACTCTACTGCTCAACCTGGCGTGACCCCGGTGTCCGCGACACCAATTGGGTAACACGCACTGGGGTCACAGGATATGGACGTAATGGTGAGGACGTAAAGCGCGCGGGCATATCGGACGGCTTGGTTTTAACATGATGAACGCGTTGACGCCACCAAGTGACAAAGCTCATAACCACGTCAACCTCGCCGCAGCTTTGTTCGTCCCGAGACAGATTATGTCATGATTGCGTCGGATGTCACGTGCTCTCCGCTGGCTGCTCTCTGTGCGCCTACCAGAGTGGGACAATTAGAGCAACTAAGGCAGCCATCAGGTTCGAACTACGAACGTGCGATTGTCACTCACGGATATGTTGGATCATATTCAGCCTATTTCTGAACACGTCGGGTATTTTTCAAATTTCGTTCACGTATCCCTTTCAGATATTGATGGAAACTTTCAGCCATTCAATTGGCTATCGGGTCGTAGGACGTCGTGTGAACGTGATTAGTACCGAGGAGCTGCGTAAGAGAACAAAATAAAAATGGCTCGAACTGTCGCCTTATGTCAGTTGCTGAGCTGAAAGTTACACCAAATTACTCCTGTGCTTTCTTTTTTTATCAGTGACATGAGTGAAGAATTTGAAGAAACTGTTCACATGACGCACTTGCCGAACAATACTGTAATTTATAGCGAAATTGGAACTACGTCTGACCTGCTAAAACTAAATCATTATTTAATGGTGTGACGGATGGCTCATGTCAATTAACATATCTAAAACTTTTCTTATACACTGACTAAGAAGCTAACTCCTCTAGTTTTTGAATACCACATTGAGGAAGAGTCGCTTACAAAAGTGACGTAGTATAAATATCTAGAAGTATAACTCTGTCTGAATCTTCTGTGGAACCTTTATGTTATACAATACATAGACAGGCCATGCAATGGCTGTGGACCTTGCGACGAACTCTACAAGACACTTCTTCCCAGTAAAAATATCTGCCTTTAGAAGCCTAGTTCTACCAGTTATTGACGAGGCCAGCCCATTTTGATAACATTACACCCTTCCAAACATTAAAAACATCATAGAGTACAAAAAAATGCAAGCCGCTTCATATTTAATGATTACAGAAGAACCACATCGGTTACCGAATTGAGAAGAAGAGCTAGATTTTATATGATCGAAGCGAACAATAAAATTAATCGCCTGAGAACGTTACTTTCAGTTAGCGATCCCAGTAAATTTACAAAAAAAAATGAAAGCCGCTTACAACTCAATCTAACGCCGAATTAGAGCGCAGCTCTGGAGGAGGAGAATGGAAGGGTACTGAGGGGAAGGCATACCCCTCCTCCCTCCTCCTCACCTCGTCATCCTGCCTGCTACTCCACCACGGGGACCACGTGACCCCCTCAGGTCACGTGGCCTCAGGGGGTCACGTGATCTCAGTGGGGGGTCATGTGACCTCAAAGGGGAAAACGTGACCTCACGGTTACGCCGACGGCGACGCCGCTCATGCCGGAAACGGGCGCCTAAGAACTGAGCTCTAAAATATATACAATTCTCATTTGCGAAACGTATTCGACATAGACAAAATAGGAATATTGCTCCCCCTGATTATTTAAATTTGTGTAACTTATTAGACCTATAGACGACTGGAATTGTTTGCCAGAAAAAATAGTAAATAGTTCAAGCGCATCTGTACTTCAGAAAAAAAATATCCTCGCATTTTGTGATCTATTGCCGTATTGCAAATTTTGATTATGTACTTTTTTCCTGATGTACCCACTCCTGCCTTGGCCAGTTGACGGCTGGCAAAAGTAAATACGTAAATAGATAAATAAAAATAAGTCTTGCGAACCATCGTCTAATGAAAATCCTGGCTCTGGTGTTGGCTCTGGTGTCGGGAATATAGTATGCTTCCTGCAAACGTATAAATCGGTGGATGCAACTAAGTACATACATTTTAGTGGAGATTAAGGACAGACGATACAAATGTGAACGTTATCAAAACGGGTAGTGGGTAGTGGGAATTCTGAAAAAAGGCGTCAAATTGCACCTATGAGGTTAATATATTTCTTTTGGTAGCCTACGTATATTTGTATTCATTCTCTGACGTCCTTATTGATGTCATGCCAAAGAAAACGGTGCACGGCAATACGTTGTGTCGCACGTATTCCGAGGTGCGACAGCCCATGTATTATGTCAAATATCTGATGCCGAAATGCAGAAGGGAGCCCGGACCGCAGCACACCAGTGGAGAAATCACAAAGGAGAAGATGATCACAATGTGGTATTGTGATGTTTTTGAGCTGCAGCCGACAGGAGGAGGAGCAGAGTAAGCAAATTTTATCATCCTTCTGCTGCGCAACAGCTGGAAAATTGAAGTCAACGGCAGATGGTCACGCATTACAATAGAAGGTGGATGTAATGCGAGAGTGTCTGCTTGCGGGTTTGTGAGACTCCTTGACGTGGCTGATATTTGTGGCGAATTCAGCAATAAAAGACAGATGGCGTGCGTTCCATGAAGAAAAGGTTTTTGTGGACAATTTCAAGGTGCATGTGAGAGGCAGTTTGTCGCTGAGTATGAAGAAATGTCAAGCAAAAAAGTGTATGATGGCCAGGTAGATAGAGAGAAGCTCGCGGCCGAAGATGCTGCCGCGGCTTTTTGCAGGTTCCAGTTTCTTTTAGACAACTATAATGTGGTGCCAGAGTGATACAATGGACAACTGCAAAACTGCTTCAACGGGCGTATTCAAGGCTTAGACCATGACGTTGTTTGAGAAATTCTCTCTCGGATGAAATAGCAGAGTAGCGTTGACTAGCGCTCGTTAGTCTTTTTAAAACCTTGGTCAGGTTTCAAGGACCACTGGGTTGCTGTGGTAGGTGCCTGCACGCCTTTGAGCAGATCCGAAAGAATATAGCTGCGCAGTTGGAAACGAAGTATCTACAGAAACTAAAACCAAGAAGTTCTCGGAGTTGCGAATAGACGAAGGGCGAGGGAATTGTTGGCCGACTTCGATTTTGTTGTCGCGTGGTCTAAGTCTGTGCTGTCAATGCCGTGGCCGAGGAAATATATCTGTCACGTTGAACTCGCAAGTGCTATTATTGATTATAAGAGCGTAATCATCAAGGCGGTCAAAAAGAAGTTTGAGATATCCAAAATATGTTTCTTCGTCAGGACTGTAAATGAGGAGGTTATCAATATATGCGTAACAAAAATGCATGTTTGGAGTTAGGTGATGAACGGAACGTTAAAAAGTTTGAGCTACATTTCCTAGGACCAAAGTCATTATCACTTACTGTAAAGGACCGAATGGAGTGGCAATGATCGTTTTATAAATGTCGGAAAGGCGCACTGGTATCTGATTATACGACTTTGCGGAGTCGATTTTGTAGAAGGTGGTGGCGCCATCAAGGGGCCCTGTGAAATCTTAGATGTGTGAAATGAGGTGATCGGGTACCACTAAGTTGTTCAACGCCCAGCAATGCTTACAAGCTCCCTAATTCCCTGGGAACTTTTTCGGAATCACGTGTAGAGGCGATGCCAAGGGACATGAAGAGAGTCGTATCAGTCGCGTGTCAAGCGTCTGGGCAAATTCTTGTTTCATTTTCAACCGATCTGAGTGCAGTCTGCGGGTCGAGCGAATACGGGTTGTCCGGTAGTTGCAATCTGTTGGGTCACGTCATGTTTACTTGAGCCTTGAAAGCTATTAGGACGGGTCCAACGTGGAATGTCGTTGGTTGCGTTTGACATGCAGACTCGCTATACTCCGCTCCCATTTAAGCTGAGATTGCACCGAAAGCTACAAACACAAGCTTGCCCGCGCTGTTGGCTTTGACAAGTGCATTCCTAGCGCGACTGCTCGGTCTGCGGAAAATGCTTCAAAGCAGAAAGCTCGTGCCCTCGTGCTTGTGGAATTTGGCTGCAGTCTTATATTCAGGTTGAACGGAGAAGGGGGCGTGCATTAGATTCTGAGAGTGCAATTCACTCCACAACGAGGTCCGTTGAAGGATATACTAGACGCATGTTCGGCATGTTTACCAGAAGTTTCAAATGGTGAAAATCAGCTCCCAAGTATCGGTAGGCAACCTCCAGGACTGAAAAAAGCCTGGGGAAAACTCGCTGTAATCCGATGATAATGGATATCACGAGTTAACTCTTGCTTTTTCGTTATATGAATTTTTTGACGACACAACTACAATGCGGTCAGGGTATTTGATTAAACGTTTGCATCTAGTCCCAGTCGAACTGTCCGTGCACCCGTATCCCTGATATTACAAAACGGTACTTTTAATTTTATGGAAATGTATGGGAGGTGTGTATGGCACTAATTTTGTTCGTTGAATGATCAGGTGGTCATACTCATTGGATAATTTCTCTAACAATTTTGTTGTGCTTCAACTTGTTACGCTTATTTTTACGTTGCTTTAGAAATAAAACCCAGTTCATTGGATGCGCTTATTTTTTTACAATTTTTCCTTCGTGCTCCTGAGTTTTCCACTGCGTCATCGGTCGTAACGTTATTTTATTGCTATTGCTCTTTAATATTGCTTCTCAATTCTAAATAAACGCCGGCGGTTTCTTGTAATGAATTCGATGTATACACCTACATGTCGCAAGTTTTGAAAACTCGGCATTCTGGTGCTGAGCTTGAAGTACCGGAATGAGGTTATTCATGGCCGCTCTTACTAGGTATATATTGAATTGTCGTTGTCATAGTTAACCACGACACTAGGAATTATTTGTCTGTCTGTCCAGAAATTTTTAATTAATATTTAATTGTGAGGAATAAGTCTCAAGGAAAGTACCTAATCTGAATATAGCTTACGTCTTTTCCGTAATCCGTGTATGTCTTTCCGATGATCTGGTGAGTGTATATTATCGCTGTGGTGTCCCCGAAAAGGTAGGTTGCTCTGTCTATGACGTCTCCCACAGTCCAGGTCAGAAGCGGCTCCTTTCCGGGCTTGTGGAAGTAGCTTACTTTGGAGAAGCCCCTGTCTCGGCATGCAGAGAAAAATGTTTTCCTTCACCAAGTGAACGAGAAGATAATGATATATCTACAATGTTGAAATAAGAAAGTAGCTGCAACTAATGTTTTGTTTCATTTTAGTACCCCCAATATACAATATATGTAGGGTTCTGCGTTTTCGGAGTTTATTTTTGAGCAAATTCGGAGGGTGTTTTTCGGAGTTTATTTATTTTTGCAAATTCGGAGTTTTTCGGAGCGTCCGTTCGCAGTACACAGAATTCGGAGTTTTTCGGATTTGAATTCTGGTGCTCCGCGATGCGGAGGGCTCTTTTTCTATTAGCATTATGAACTTGGACTGTAGAACTTGCATACAACGAGGTCATTGGTTGAGTCGCTTCAAAATCTGGATATTCTTTGGCGTAATCAGCAGGGAGCGTTCGCTTCCGGCTCATGGCGCGGTTATGCTGGAATAAACTGACTGAATCTCGGGTGCCTGCCATCAAAGCGGATGGCGAGGGAACGTGTGGAAAAGTTCAATCTTTAACGAAAGGAGGCCAGAGAAGGGCGAATTAACTTCTCGGAAAGGAACATATCCGGGAGAAAGGCCCCAAATGGAGTGGCAGGGAAGGTGAGATGTGTTCGACCTTGCTTTGACTATTGTTGTGGGGAGAGATCTTGTTCTTTATGATAAGAGTCCAGAGGGACTCTCTTTGTAAAGCTTGGGAACGTAATTTTAACGAACAAAAGTGGAAACAAGAAAATAAAATAGGAAAAGTTGTTCCAGGATCCCAGGGAAAGATAAAGGGTAGTCTGGTTTTCAGAGGTGGCGGTCCCAGAATTCGGAGTTTTTCGGATAAATCTGAATTGGCAAAATTTTTACCGGCGAGTGTTTTTCGGATTTTATCGGATTTATCCGAAAACGCAGAACCCTAAATATATGTTATTTCTGCTTTACGGCTGCACAATAAGCGTATTCTCTTTTTGGGGTCAAAACTTCAGATAAATAAGTAAAATCTAAGCAGGCCCGCCTAAAAACATAATATATGTGTCGTCCTGCTATCAGAATGTTCCGTTAGGTACAAGCGTAGGATCGGCGAAACCCTCCAGAAAAATTTTCAGTGCGACGTTTCTAGTAAGTAGTATGATCAAACCCACGTTTACAAATAAAAATACCGTGCCGATAATTTCAGAATTAACTACAATGCCTTAATAAATCTCGTAAATATATAGTGTGTGTGTTTGTGTTTATCGTACAGTTCTGTGACTTTACGACAAGGTCGTTTCATTTTTGTATTTTTTTTTCAGAATTCTTCCAACCGTTCCGAGATATTTGTTTTAAAGTTTTCCACACAATCCGGCTAACTACATATAAAACAAGGAAGGTCATTGAAAGAGCCGTCTCTAATGTGACGCAAATGACCAAGCATTAAATTACATATGCCAAAGGGGCGGATCTGAGAACCGTTCATTACTCCTGTTCTACAAATAACATTTCTTCGCCAGCCGAGAGAACGACAGGGAGCGTCAAGTCACTCTATAATGCTGTCAACTGAGTGTCGATTAAATCCAACAAACTAGCGGAGGGCGAGCAACCTGAACAGCAATGTTTTCATTATTTCCTGACAAGCCAATAAGGTGCACTGGAGGGCTTCTAAGTTCCGAGAAAATGGTCTATTGAGAGTCCGCAAAGTAGAGAGATATACCAGCACACATTTCAATTGGAATTATGAAACATAAAGATTATTACGTTATCTACACTCCTATAGTGATCATCATTATTCATCGGTGCTTTGGAACTGCCGGCGCGACCTTTACATGCACTGCAATGACTCTGCCATCTGAAGCGCGTTTTCTCATGAGTTTTATTATTGGTATTATAGAAGTATCAAGTATGAAATACTAATCGGTCCCTCTCCTTTATCTCTCTCTCTCTCTCTCTCTCTCTCTTAAATCTGAAATGAGAGTAGCCTCTCTGCATAATATTTGATACCATATTTTTTAGCAATTAAATAGTCAACAAACAGTTACTTGGTTCACTTTACGTTAGTTATGATGTGAATAATAATAAATCAGGGTGTAGTTGCATCGTTTTGTGCACTCTCGCTAGTACATTGACGACAGAAATAGTGACTGTTTCTACGTGCGCTAAATATATATATATATATTTATTCGCATATTTATGACATTATTTCTATAAAACAGGATAGACGTTTCTAAATTATGGTAAGGATTCTAGTGAAAATATAAAATTTTTTTTTGTTAATTTTCCGGCAATATATAAACTTTCTCAATTATTTTGTCCTGTCCCGCCAAAACGGCTTAATAAAGGGTGATGTCGCGTCGCCCAACAAGCGTTGCTCCTAACAGACACTGAAAACATCTTCAGCGTGTTTGTAGTTGACAGTTGGATGACTGTTCACGATGACCTTTGTATTCGTCAGTTGCTGTACATATTGATTGAAGCAGATTCTTGCCACGTGTCCTCTTCTTCGGGACAGGACAATTACGAAGATTTCATTCTTGAGCAAAGCAACGGTCAATAGCGATTTCTTTTGTGTAAGCCTAATATGCGTAAGTATCACGCATTACGTAAATGGGAAAATCCGGGATAGTTTGCGTGTCGTGCAGCTCTGTGCCAGCCATTCTTTGAAGGGTCGCAAAATCTCTATTTGCATCCAGCCTGTCTTTCAATGTCAGCGGTGTCTATTTGTTTACCTTTTTTTATTTGTGTATGGCCGATATAAGTATGCTACTAAAGATGCACGTGACAAATAAACTCTTCGAAATGAAAATGTTGCCATTGGCGATTTGTAGTGGCCGTTGACAACGAACAACATATAAGTTTAGGCGTACTTTGTTTGGTGTCAGAATGGTGGCACCTAGACCCCACTATTTACTCTGCTTACTCAGAACTCTTCGAGAGCTAGTCGTTACATCCGATGGTAAACATTGGAGTGAACTTCTCAACAATTGATGCCGGAAATAAAATAAATATTTGTGACCGTGAAGCTAACCGCATGGCGAACATTGTTATACCAGAAAAAATAAAAACAAAACTAAATTTTTTTATAGTGATGTTTATACCATCTTAGAGCTATTTCGACGTCAGAGGTTAAGATGATATATTAAAAATACACTACAAAGGTTTTTTTTTATGCACGATTTTTTAGTTATACTCTTCAGTACGTGCCGGCTGATAAATACGCTTAGTTTTAAATAATAAAGCTGACTATTAAATATCTGTTGATACAAATTGTCGCGGAATAGTTTTGATTTCAAGACAACTCCATGCCTTGCCTCTATGGGGAAATTGTACCAATAAAAAACCAACTATTTAACGGTTCCGAGAGTTATTTTTATAGCACGTTTGGGATATGGTGTGGATTACATTTGACAACCAGCTGAAAACTTTTAGATGGAGGAAAAGTAACACTGCAACTTTTTTTTTTCGAAAACACCGAACTATGTTTTCGCCTCGCCTGCCTTCGCGCAGGGACCTGTCCCTCATCTGCAGTCGCCTCCTTCGTGGGGAACGCGTTGCCTTTCCCAACAGTTCACCGAGATCACTCAATTGACCCGACCACCTGATTCTCCTTCGTCTGCATCCTGTTCCGCCTGGGACCTACCTCCCGCCGTGCTACGGAGTCCAAACATGGTCCGCACAGTCAAACTGTACCTACGGCACAAACTCGAGAATCGGAAAAAATCACTCTGCTGCAGCTCGGGACCGCTCGGCGTTCCGCGCTCTCGGAGAGGCGGCTTGCGATAGGCCTCTCCGATGGAAAGGCGGCCGAGGAGACAATTTCCCGCTCAGCGTAGAACGCCACTCCCTCGGAGCACCGCCACTCCGTTGAGAGCTCCTACAGTCAACACCGCACTTAGGACCAAACACAGGCGCAACATGCCACTGATACGTGAAGAAAATTTTTTGTTGGAACGTAAATGATTAAAAAGTCGCTTCAAAATTGGCAGATGAAAACGAAAATAAAAAATAATATTTCTTAAATTATCCACATGTTTAATATTACATCACGAAAAGTCTATGTCGGATAAAATGTTAAAATTTAAACCGCTCTGCAGAACACACAAAACACTCAAGCATGCAATGACGATGTTTCTCGCTTCCACACTGCAAGACCGAACGGCATCTTGGCACTGAATTCAGGGTCAACACAAGCGCTACAGATGTCTCGCGATTAATGTTATTGCCATCAAAAATTAAAGCGGTAATGTTAGTTCGCACACAGTAGATTGAACATTCGCGACATTTGACTTCTAGAACAAAAAACGGGAAGACAAAAACGGACGCAAATGGCGTGTTTTAAGATATCTACGCTAATTATTGCATCAAACAAAGCGTATATCACAGCTTTAAATGTTGAGCCGCTTTGTTGAACAAAAATCGCAAGGCAATCAACTTTAGCTTTTGTGATTTAAACATAACGGCGATTGCACGCTTGAAACCGGAAAGGAACAGGGCAAACGTCCGCTGAAAGAATGGAACGGGCACATCCCATAGGAAGGTGGTACATGGACGTTTATGAAATAGCCTATCGGGAGCTGTCACCTCATATGTCCCTCTGCGTTCAGCCATAAGCAACCATAAAACACTGTATAGCCACGTACATAACAATCTATGCCTTCAAAGCTAACAAACGAACCCTACCGAAAAAACAGTATTATTACAGTATAAAAAACAAACCGTGAATATGAAAAACGGTTTGAATATACCAGGAAACTTACCTATTTTAGAAAAACGGTTTAACAGTCTGGGCTTATACCGGGAAATATACCAGGAAAGAAAAGAAACGGTTTGCAGAAAACAAAAAACGTACCGTATTTAAAACAAAAACGATCTAGCAGTCTGGGTCTATTTCGAGAAATATACCAGGAGAGAAAAGAAACCATTTGCATAAACCAGTAGTACATACCGGATTTGCGAAAAAATGGTTTAACAGGAGTCTATACCGGGAAATATACCAGGACTGAATAAATAACGGTTTGTAGAAACCAGTGAATGTACCGGATTTGCTAAAAACGGTTTAACAGTAAGGATCTATACCGGGAAATATACCTGGACAGAAAAAAACGATTTACACAAGCTTGTTTGTACTGGGAATCATACCTGGAGCACGAGACCCAGAATGCATGCAAACACGGATCAAAGTGTGAAACACAGTATAAAATTTGTGCAGGTCGGGTTTAATCTGGAAGCTGTACCAGGATTGCAAATTTCAGTTTGAGCACACTAGGGACAGAAAGATGCCAGAGACACAATGTTTAGCAAACTGGGTACTACTCGACATTCACAAAATGTAATTAAACGTTCAGGCGAGATTTAGCAACATAAAAAATGTATGTCGGAATTTGTAATCTTCGCCATTTGCCTGCCAAAAATATAATCGATTTTGAGGAATCAGTCTAAAAGGCAAGTCGAATAAAGCCCTAGCAAACAGTTTCCGGTTAGCCCAGCCCAGAATGTGCGGAATCCGCCTAAAAGGCAAGTCGGATAAATTCAGGGCCAAAAGTCTCCGACAGTCTGTGACTGCTCATTAGAGAGATATTACCCCCCTCCCCCCGTAAAAGCTGCTTCGCGGCGTCCAGCCGGCAACCCAAGCCCCGCTGTTTCCCTGTGCACCTCTAGAAAGGGAGTCCGATACCATTTAGTTCAGCAAAGCTTCATAGAAAACATTTTTTTTTCAAAATAATTGTGCAAAAAAAAAATTAAAAAGGAAAAAAAAAAGTATGCACGAAGTTTCATCGACATTCATTTTTCTGAATAATCATTGTAAAAAAAATGTGTGTTTATTTTTTGCATCGAACCTGGGTTCGCTTCATTTGAAGCGGGCATTTTACCACATAGCTACACTTGCGAGTACTAGTTTTGAGAATTTGTTTTATACGAGATCCAACAAGTTTCGCGCCGTGCGTAATATTCTAAACCGAATCCTGCATCTGCATTTTACATACTTCTAGAACTGTAGTGGGGTGCATCTCTGGGAGTGAGTTAAGGTGCAGCAGCTTATTCGGGGCTATACTCCATTTCATACATAGCGTGCAACGCAGTCCAAGCTAGTGCACCGTTTTGCAACGCCGATTGTGTCTACGATCATTCCTTAAAATACTGCGTCCCCTGCAAAATAAAATTGAAAAAAGTTCAAAAATGTTTTTTTCGGAGCTAGTAATTGATAGTGGCATTATGATTTCGACGAAGCACAATTGTTTTTCAATAAAAAGGAAAAGATAATGTAAACTACTTTAAAATGTTTTCGTTCTCGTCCATGCGGCAGCCGCTGCGGGTTTTCGGGTTATGTGGCACTGGTTGGTTTTGAGAAGATGGTGTCTTATGCAGCAAGCTCAAGTACCTCTCCTGCTCGGATATTTTCGAAGATTCGTAGTGCGAAGACCTCAAAAAAAGTGCAAGCAGGTAATCGCCAATGTGTACGCGAGTACAAAAATGTGTTTCGCGGTGAAGTCGGTCGTGAAGTCCTGGAGACGGTCAGTAATGACACCGGAGTGTGGGCCCGTACTGTCGCGAAGTACAAGGTGCAGTGTCTATCTGGCAAGGCGGCATCATCGAAGCGAAGACCTAGAAGTTTCGAGCACGGGGACCGTCAAGCATGCCGAATTCACACACAACGCCATTCGCCTGAAGATGCATCGCAAGTACCCCGAGAAAGAGATTCCTAACCTTGACAACTATTTCAAAATAACCTGTACAAGCCACAACTACTGTCGATTAACGTATTATTATAAATTTTGTGACAAGGTTGCATTCAGTGCGATTCCTCATTCCACGCTGCACGAAAAAAATATATAACTCGGTGTTGGAGGCAAATAACACTTGCAAAGCGGCAGAGCAGATGCTAGAAATGGGGCCTCTCGGCGACTTATAAATAAAAAGCTAGAAGAAAGGGAGAATTGCACAATCTTGCTCAAGAAGTATATCTAAAAAATTTAAAAAAAACACTTCGCGCGTCTAGTGGGTCCGAACCACTGCCGCCGAGACGTCAGTATCGCCAGAGCAGCGCCCTCTAACACTCGTCCACGGAACGCGCGGAGTAACAGATTTTTTTCAGTATTTTCAAGCCCACCACTTCAGTACCTTTCACAGATTCGCAAGCTATGTATGAAACGAAGTATAAGTGCCCATTTTGAGGACCACACTGCGAGTTGAAGTAACGCCGAAGGCTCGCGTCTCGCAGCGCCACTTGTTGAATGACCATCCGAACAGTTTGCACACTGTGAAGGTAAGAGTGTTCACACCGAAGAGCTCTCTTTACAACGCCTACACACAAATCGCATTCCAAAGACGCCGCGTTGTCGTAGATTTTCTTTCACCAGCTAGGTCCTGTAGCGATGAAGCCAGGGCTGGGGGATTCATCACCGGAAACATAAAGGAACCAAGCAAACGACGTGCGGCTCCCGGACGCGGTTCGTGGGAGCCGACGACGTCAGAGTCACGATCCGAGTAGCCCTAGTTGCAACCTTGCTTCCGAGAAGACTGGATTTTCTTTCCGGCGGGCACACAATACATAGACAGCATGCTTGTGGCTGATGCTGATTGTAGGAGGTGGATAACAGGACAACCAATGCACAGAAAATAGGTTGAGCACGACACACAGCACGCAGAGAGATTGATTGTCGCCGCCATGTTGAAATAAAACGAAGCTGAGCCAGGCCAAGCTTCAGTTTTGTACATAACCAACATACTTCATTACAAATAATTAGATAAATGTTAAACAAATTTTTTTATGTTTAAAAGTTCCAATGTATGTCGACTAAAACAGGAATATTCACGTTGCGTCAAATGAGTTTCGTCATAACTACTGTCGTCAGAACCAGCGAACGTCGCCGCATCGACATCGCCACCATAACCAAAATCCAACAAGGTAGAGGGGCTTAGAGCGATAAACCGGGGTTCCGGTCTGCACTCGAAAGTGACCCCCATAAGGCCGTTGCCATTGTACGCAAATTTGACCCATCGTCACGTCACCAAACCAAATACGTGACGTCACAGGAAAGATGGCAGCGCCCCTAGCTTTCGGGGCCGTTAGGGACGTGGGCGATGTGGGTCCGACCAGAGGAACGGGAATTGCGGCGTAGGACCGGTTTAATACCATTTTTGCGTTTTTGCCTAGGTATAACATGGGAATTCTACGGCCCGCGTCTTTTCGTTGGGTTGTCGTTCGTAGTCGACAGAAACCTCTCACCAAACTCGCTACAAGGCACGCGTCGTGAAGTCCAAAGAAGCTGCTCTGTTCCGGTGGAAGACTGCGTCGGCAGGGTGATTTGGTGACTGCAATAAAGTACTAAGATCCCGACAGGGTTTCTCCAGTGGACTTGAGTTTCTTGCTGTCGTTCCAAAATTTTCTTCCACGCGTGATGCACACAGCAAATCTGTGATGTTCAACTGACGTTCAAACAACGCTCAGCGATTACCGACCAACGTGCGGCTCATTTTTAAATACTCTTTTGCGCGAATCACGTCGACTACGAACGAAAACCCGACGAAAAGACGCGGGCCGTGGAATGCCCATCTTATACCTACATGAGAGAGCATGAAAAACGCAGAAATGGTATTAAACCGGGTTTAAGCCGCGATTCCCGTTCCTCTGCTCGGACCCCCGTCGCACACGTCTCTAATGGCCCCCGCAGGCTATGGGCACTGCCATCTTTCCTGTGACGTCATGTATTTGGTTTGATGACGTGACGAGGGGTCACTTTTGTGTACAACATGGCGGCAACCGGGGGGGGGTGCCCCTTTGGAACTTCCGGTTTATCGCTCTAAGCCCCTCTACCTCGTTGCGAAAATCAAGGAAAATCAAGGAAATTAGAAGTACTAGGAGGGGGCACGTTTCAGTATTGTTGAAGCCTAGTCATAAAAAGTTTAAATGATATTGTGCCCAACATGACCGCAGATCTCTCTGGCGATTGGCGCGCGTGACATGTCACGTGCGAGATGGATGGTTGATTGTAGTAGGATACCTTGCAGGCTTGCACGCGCTTCGTCCGGTAGGTTTTATCAGATCGAAGGCTAGGCGAAGGCTAGCTACGGTCAAGTGATGTGGTCACGTTGGGCTGATAAGTGAGGAGAGTAAGGAGGAAACTGAGAAAGAGGCGAGGCGTCAAAGGAGCACGGCTTGTGGAGGCTAGGCGGCTGACGTCATGTCCTCTCCTACACTTCTATCCTCCTTGAGGAGAATCAAAAACAAAGCAAGCTGCAAACTCTCGGGCCATTGTGTTCGTGGAGGTTTCAGGCCTTTTGGCTTTCGAAAAAATATCGAAGACCGTTCTTCGGACAACAAAAAGTGTCCCAGGTGTCGGCCTGCCCATGGAACCAGCTGTGGGTTTGAGTCTACTTGGTGAGTACTCGCGCATTCGTTTTACTTTTTCAGTGCTTTCTTTTCGGAGCGTTTGTGACGTGTTCTTGTGTGTGTGTGCAGGATGCGTGAAGGCGAACATGTAGGGCTCCTTGTCGCACACGTGCTTTGCGCATTCGAGCTTTTTCCAAGGGAGTCCTGGAACCAACCTGTCACTGAGCGAGCAGTCAGATTGCGGGAACGCACACAGAGGCATAGGTCCCACCGAAGCCGGAGGGGGGACGGGACTTGGTAAGTGTATCGGGGAGACTTATCTCGTAAATCGGTGGACAAGACGAGTTCTACAAATCGGGTGGCGGCTTGGTACCACCTAACTAGGCGGTGTGTTTCGCAGAACCCATGACTGCTAAAGGTTCCCGCTATGTGCTAGCGCTCGTATTTGCACCCCGTTTGCTTTCACTGCCCTATTGGAAAAACCACCATGAAAATCAAACTGGCCAAGCTGGTAACTAAGCTGGTAAACCTGGTTAATGTGGTAGTCAAACTGGTTTAACTGCCAATCAAGGCGGTTTAAGCTGGGAAAGCTAGAATTTAAGGTGGTCAGTCTGGTTTATGTAAAAACCAACATTGTCTAACTAGAATCTGGTTTTAGATTCAATCTGGTGTAGTTGGGAGCCAGTCTGGTCCTAACTGGTCAAACTGGTCAAACTGGTTTTCCATGGAGCCAATGTGGTCAAGGTGGGAGACAAGCTGGTCATGCTGGGAGACAAGATGGTGAAGCTGGTCGAACTAATAATCGTGGTGGTCAAGCTAGTCTTGCTGGGAGCGCGCACGCCAAGGTCGTCTAGAGATGACGAACTGGCATTGCTGGGAGCGCGCGCGATGAATGGTCGGCTTAGTCTGGGGCGAGGCCACGTCCTGTTCTTTGTCCTCTCGTTTTTGGTAGACAACCGGGCGCGTCAAGCGCGCTGTGAGCTAGCTTTGTGTGCGAGAAGAGAGAGAGAGAGTGGCAGCAACGGAGAATTTGAGACGCGTTTGGCTAGCTTGGGCAGATTTTCGAAGGGACGGCTGTGTGCACGTTTTTTGGAGACTTCTTGAACGACGGTGCAAGCGAAGCGGGTTTTGAGGAGACAGCGAGCAGCAGTCCGTTCGGTGCGGGAAGAGGTCGGACGTCCCGACTGAGGCGTCGCTTCGTGTCTTCGAACGTGTGTGTGCTCGTGAATGACGGTGGTGCCTAGGAGTATCGCCAATGCCATCCAAACCTCACGGATTTCCTCGCCTCTGCCAAACACGCAAGAGGCCGCTTCGCCCCCCCTCACTGGTGAGACCCGGGTTCGCTTCTCTCATCCGTGTAGTATTTTATTTTGCTATTGCCAGTTTTTGGCGTGTGTCTAGTATTTTTCCGTGTTGAGAGATAAGAAATCTAGTTTTATTAACTTTGTTTGCTTTGTGCCGAGAACCACTGTCTCTGCGTCGGTTAGTACTGTGTCAGCACCGAGGATATGTAGCATCTGAGCTCATGTGAGCCGGCCGCAAGTACAAAAATAATAAATTGGATGCCGAGTTGGCTTTTCTGAAGAGCTTGGCTTGTTTATCCTGTGTATTAATTTAAACAGGTTAAACTGGTTGGGAAGTACACCAGCATGACCAGTTTAACCAGCATGAGCAGCATGCCAAACTATGCATGCCGGGCAATAACCCAGCCTGAAGCTGGGACCAGATCCACCAGCATGACCAGTATAACCAGATCAACCAACATGACAGTATGACCAGATCAACCAGCATGACCACCATGCCAAGTTGGGCATGCTGGAGCAATAACCCAGCTTGAAGCTGGGACCAGCTTAAGCTGTTTTTTTTTCAATAGGGTGCGGGTGTTCTAATTCAAGTTTGATTCTCTGTATTGACGATGTTGCTTGCGAAGAGTATAAAGATATCTTTTTTGAATAGGGCACGGGCTTTTTATACAAAATTCCGTATATGTTGAACTCATTTGCTAGCTAGCCCTCTGGCTGTAGATTATTGTGAAGGTTGTGGGGAAAAAACGCGCATTGAGTAGTTACAATATATATATATATATATATATATATATACATATATATATAGATAGATAGATAGATTTACAGGGTGTTTCAGAAAACACAGGCCAAATCGCTCTTGCGAAAACTGCTAATCGCAACGAAAAAGGCTTGTGGCGTTTTGGTCCTGGGCCAGGGTCCCATTTAGGAAAATTATTAAAGTCCGGGATAATTAAGTTGTTAATTATTTTTGTGGAATTAACACTTGAGTATTATGTTTAAGGACATGGTTTAAATTAGAAAATGTCTCAGCATCATCGAAAAACACTAAATCAACAAATTGCAGAACGATAGAAGGCACGCGAAGCATTTTACGGCTTTCTGAAAAAAAACACAAAATCGACGGGTGTTTAAGTTTCGGTTTGCTATCAGAGCGCATCTCAGCCCTGGCGGCACCGCGCCCCGTGGAAAGATAGTGCAACCAGCATCTGCTGCGTCGCGCGATGACAGCGCAGCAGAGGTTGGTTGCACTATCTCTCCACGGGGCACGGTGCCACCGGGGCTGAGATGCGCTCTGATAGCAAACCAAAACTCAAAAACCCGTCGATTTTGTGCGGTCTTTCAGAAAGCCGTAAAATGCTTCGCGTGCCTTCTATCGTTCTGCAATTTGTTGAGATAGTGTTTTTCGATGACGCTGAGCAATTTTCTAATTTAAACTATGCCCTTAAACACAATATTAAAAAAGTTAATTACGCAAAAATAATTAACAACTTAATTATCCCGGACTTTAAAAATTTTCCTAAGTGGGCGTCTGGCCCAGAACCAAAATGCCACAAGCCTTTTTTCGTTGCAATGAGTAGTTTTTGCTGGAGCGATTTGGCCTGCGTTCTCTGAAACACAATGTATATATATATATATATATATATATATATATGTATACACAGGGTGTTTTTTTTAAGCTTAACAGACTTGTTTAAAAAAAGCCGTGAAAGTTACACTTATGCCGCTTGTGGAGGTGAGTTATACGGCCAGGGGGACATATTATAGAGGGCTAATCGTAATGATCAATCGGCTAATTAATTAAAATTTGTCAATTAACTTTTTAATTAATGAAAATAGACACATGGTTCCAATTAGAAACTTGCTCATGCGTCATCGAAAACCACTAAATCAGTAATTTTCAGAAAGACTTTGAGCGCGTGAGAAGCGTAGTAGTGCACTAAAGTTACCACTCGTGGAGCAGGTACAAGAACTGGGCCTAGATAAGAGACGGAAAAATCGCGCGGGCGCCTTATCGCAACCTCTACATTTGTACCTGCTCCACGAGTGGTAACTTCAGATCACTACTACGCTTCTCACGAGCTCAAAATCTTTTTGAAAATGACTGAATTAGGAGTTTTTGATGGCGCTGCGCACATTTCTATTTGGAATCATTAGTCTATTTTTATTAATTAAAAGTTAATTAACGAATTTTAAGTAATAGGCCGACTGATCGTTACGATTACCCCCCTATAATATGTCCCCCTCGCCATATAACTCACCTCCACAAGCGGCATAAGTGTAACTTTCACGGCTTTTTTTAAACAAGTATGTTAAGCTTAAAAAAAAAAACACCCTGTATATATATATATATATATAATATGGTGTCGAGTACCGTCCGACGGCACTCTTGCAGAACGTTCACGTGCCGTTCAATGGCACTCCACTGACGCATTCTATTGCCGTCAGAATCTCTTGTGTAAAGCGAATTGTCAAAACGAGTTATTCGAAGTTGTAGCGTAGCTTAGTGGAAATTGTAGCGTAGCTTGCCTCATAGGCAGCGGACCCGGGTTCAATCCACAGTGTGGGCTTACTTCTTTAATTCTTTTTCTCGATCATCTTGTTTTGTCGAGGCACTTGGAGATATTTACGACATTTCTTTTTTACTATTAACACTGAAAAAAACAGATGTTGTCGACAAAACTTTGCTTAACAAACTATGGGCAACCATTTCCGGAGCTACATGGGGGCAGCGGGGCTTGGTATGGGACAGAGGGGCTGGACGCTGCGAAGCGGCATGTGCAACGGTGCCAAGTAGGTTAATACTTTTGTAATTAGCAGCCGCATACTGTCCCCGCGAGGCGGCATGAATGCAGGCGGGGATTGGTTAACGAGCTCCCCAGGGATACACGTGCTGTTCGACTTTCTTTCGGACGGCACTTGTAGGCGCGAGTGGAGTGTCGTTGAACGGTACTGTAGACAGCCAAAAAACAACAGAAAACGAGGTGTTTTGAACAACTTTCTTGAAGAGACCATGAACTGATTTTTCAACTACATCCTCCCCAGCTTTCCTCTTCAGTACATAAGCAAATTGAGAAATCATGTGGTCGTGTTTCACTGAAACCCAAAGTTCTGCCAGCTGTCTGAGAGCCGGCATGGACAAAGCCCTACATACAATTCACACGTCACATTTTTGCAAGCGTCGACAACCATGAAGCGAGCGACGAGACAAGCGATGGCGACCCTTTTCGCTATCGCTCAGCCGCACGACGAGGCACACTGCATGAAAGCGACAGGAGCATGCAATCAATGCGATGATCGATGTTTTCTAGTAATTCAAGAACCGACCAGCGTTACAAGCGACGGTGAGAAATATCTGTCAGTCGACGCTGTCGCCTATGCTCGTCTCGTTGCTCACTAAATCGCTTAGATGCGGTCCAGCCTTAATTGTCTGAAAGCGAGAGACACGTGCCACGAGTGAGTGCTGTGCTGCCACTCACTTCCAAGTGCCTCTCATTTCAGGGTTACACTGCCATTTGCTTGAAAGTGCTGCACGGGCCTCCCGCTCAGGCGCTTTGATGCCATTTACGAAACTAGCATAAACGCATCAAGGGGTTTTATGCGGGGTTAGCCATCCGGTGTGCTTGCCGCACGATATTTTCGGTGCCTCGACAGTTCACAGTCACTTCACAGTCACAAGTTGGGACGCCATGACGACAGCGGCACTTGTTCCTGCTTCTCTTATTCACCAGAGGTTTGAAGGCCAACTGGAGTCTTTCGACAGCATGACGCTTTCGGTTCTGTAACATCGTTGTTGCTTCCTTGGGACAACTCTTAATGCATGCGAGGAACAGCAGGGCAATTGCACCAGTGGGGAATACGTCCAGGCACTATACCTGTGATAAAACTTTCTTAAGCACCTGTTGATTTAAGATTATGTTTACACTGGCAGCGTTACCTCGGAGGCGGGGTGGGTTTCCCTACCAGAAGAAAAATTTGACTCGGCCATATTTAAGGCCAAGTCCGACTCGCGCTGCTGATCCTGTTGGCCCAGTGCCTCTACAAGGACTAGGACCTGGTCATAGGAGTGTGACAGGACAACCTTCCAGGTGTGACAAAGTATGGCGCCACGGGAAGGAAGCCCATTACGCCTGCCAAAGTGGATGCAATTGCAGGTGCGTGCCTTGCTGCATGTTCACTTCCCCGTGTCTAGACTGTGCAGCAATTGGCAGGTTCGGCTTCGTGCATTATATAGGGTTTATAGACCATACGCGAAATAGCTCTTGGGTATCATCATCATGCCGCTCGGAGCCGACATGTAGTGGGTTTGGCTATCTTGAATGTGCAAATGGCACTATACCTCGTCTCGCCTCAGCACGAACTAACTGCGAAGGATGTGCAAGCGCGAGCGGGTAGCTTTGACAGGAGCAGCCGCTGACGTGTGATCCAAAGCAGTTGGCTTGCACTTTTTGGAGGCACGGCTAAAAGTGGTTATTCACCCATCTAATGTTTGTTGAGCCTCACGAATATACAGTGAATTCAGTTGGCATTCAGGTAGCTATCTACTTTTTTTAGTTCGGTGATGAACAAAACAAAAAACACTTACCATCACTATTCCCTTCAACTAGGAAGTTTTGTTAGAGTGATAAACATGCTATTAAAATAATTAAACATTATTTTGAGACATCATCTTTGAGTGTATACATCTGTCTTTGCAGCAGTCACTGCCAAAAAAAATCACACTTTTTTAAATTCTGACGACCTTAGCTGATTTTGAACTCTCTTGGCCCTCTCTATTGGCTGACATGTTTACTTTCCTGGAGCTGCCAAGAGAGTGATTCGGGGAAAGAGGGTAGCACTGTGTGTCCTATAAGAAAAGAGAACATTATGTAGTGTGCTTAAAAGGATACTGAACCGAAATATGTATTTCATCTAAAAAGGCAGTGGGAGTGTTCAACTGGAAGCTACAAACCCCGAGACATCACTTTTATAACAATATGTGGAATGGATGGCCATGTTTTTTGCAAAAGAAAAACACAATTAAGTGAATTTAACGTCACGTTACTAGGCTTCTGGCCTTTCCTCTGCCCCCAGGCAAGCTTCGGAGGAGCTCTGTGACGTGATGACGTCAGACGGCCTGCCAGCTTTGCTGAATCGCATCTTTCTTTTACAGAAGATACGTCCATCCGTTCAGGATATAGTTGTAAAAGTGATGTCTTGGGGTTTGTAGCTTCCCAATGAACTGTCCTACGGCCTTTTGAGGTAATCAACATTTCGGTTCAGTATTCATTTACAGGGCCTCGGACAATTTTTTGACTGGTCTGAAACTTGCGGCGAGGTTTACCTCAGACAACATGGTAACAGAGTGAAACTTTTTTTTTCTTTTCTCGCAAACTTTACATTGTCTTGAAAGTTGTGAGCAAAATAAAATAACAAATTCCAGGAAAGAAAGGGATTTTTTCTACATAATATGGCCCCTCCAATGGTGGGACGGTTGCGCCACTCCTCGGGGGGCATGTCAACTAGGTGCTGTTCTCGTGTTTTCCACAGTTTTCAAACTCTATTTCTCTATTTTATCACTCTCAAACCTCGATACAAACTTGTTTGTAAAGACTTAGGATTGTGAATTTATAATAATACTTATTATTTTGCGCTCAGATGGAAATGTTTATTGGCTGTGGCCAATTGGGAAGCCTTGTAAGATAATGGCATCCGCTGCACGTGTTTACCATCACGCAGCGCCATCGTACATATCCAAGTGTTCTTCGCCTTGTCGAATTAAAATATAGTCTTTTTCCCGAGTCTCGTGAACCACTAAGAAGGCGGGGAGCACAAAAATAGCAGATACTTAAATATCGCTAATTATGACCATAATTAGGTGCCTTGTTCTTTTTTTGAAGGGGGTGACCATGGAGGAATATTTTAAATTGATCTAGAATGTCCCATATTTTTCGTACCTTCAACTGGTTGTCACCTCACATTTTTCAGAAGAAAATTGTGATTAACCTGAGTTTAATAAAACCCATTCGAGTTTCGAAAATTGAAAAATATTGCCGCGCGCGCAGCTGGCCTAGTTCGCAGCGCTCCCGTGGCCTAACGTTTATCGTGCTTGCTTCCCACACAAAAAACCGAGGTGAGGTTCGATGCCTGGCCACGGATACTCCTTTTTGTTGTTTCTGTAATGTCGCATTCTGGTATATTCGAGAACCCTGTTGCTTACTCGAGGTAAAAAGTCCTATGCGCCACGCTTTCTACGCCGATTGTTTCAGAAGCCCACCCGTCTACATAAATGGCTCCGCGTGTCGAGCCTGAGTTATTCTCACCCCAGCATTCGATCCTGTTGTTTTGCTGATATCGACGCCTGCGACGCTAACCTTCTATTTTAAAAGGGTTTTCACATGGGCTTGCTGGTGGTACTTTTCAGGATTAAAAGCGGTAAAATACAAGGACTAGTAAAAGAAGACGCACACACAGTAGAGCGCACTTGCAACTGAGGTTTAATTAAACCTCAGTTGCAAGTGCGCTCTACTGTGTGTGTTTCTTCTTTTACTAGTGCTCCTTTTGAAGCGATTTTAATCCTGAAACCTTCTATTTTGTTTTGGGCACAAGTTCGCCCCATTAAACATTTAGTTCCCCCAGTTATTTGCCGCCTCATAATTTGTCATTTGTGACAATATCTGGGCTTTTCCGAAAATGAAGGCCTGTCCATAATGCATTTGATATTCTTGACTGACTGCAACTGGTTAAAAAAAGTGCAGTTTTTTCATGTCGCTCAGAATCTGCAATCCTGTATCCAGAAAATGATCGCTAGACTAATAAAAAAAACTTTCTTTAATTTTGGGAAGCCTCCATGGACACCCTGCTGTCTTTAGATGTTCTTTTTTTGTTCCCCTTATTTTATTCAGTGAAAACAAAAACGGTTCTGCCCTTTTGAGACAGTCTTGTTAAAAATATAATTCGAAAAAGATTTAGAATTTCCTGTGTTTGATGATTGTCTCTTCTATTTTTGCAGCTGGCTTATCTCACTACGTGAAGAAGGAGAAGACCGCTGTGCGCCACGACAAACGAATTGCCAAAGCCCGCTGCCATCTTTCAAGCTACCTAACCGAAGAGGGTACTGACTCCTGACAAGCTGGCAGCCGTGGGCATTTAGTTGTTTTTCTTTGCTCCCAACATGCCAAACTCTGCCATTTATTTGCAGCCATCATTATGACTTCATGTGGCCTACTTTGAGAACTTGGTCTCTTTATTCAGAAAATACAAAATGAAGTATATGCAAAAAAAGTTGCTTCCATATGAAGAAAGACACCATTCGTTATGATAATGACAGGCCTGACGGAATAATGTCGCAATAACGGACATCTGCACAGAGTGTTTCAATACTTAACACCTATAAGGAATCGCTCCAATGATTAAAGGGTAAAGTGCCTTTTGCACATATTCAGCAACCCTTAGTAACTCAGTTAAATAATTTTCAATTGTTTGCAACTTTGTCATGCTTGTTGTCAACATGCAGCAATTTAATTAGTCTTTTTTTACCTCTGTTTACTAAAGATCACTTTGGTTATCGTCACACACGTAGCTTTGTATAAGGCTGCACTTATCAGTTTTCTCCACCGAGCCACAACAGGCTCTGGTTGCGGAGGAATATCTGGTATTATTACGGCGAATATGAGCCGAAACGCCATGACACCTTGTGCTCGGGTTCTTAGTGCTGTTTGTCGTATCACTTGGCAAACAGTTGTGCGCGCTTGGGCCGAGACACATCTACTCCTGTGCTCGTTACGCCGTTCCAATCTCCGTTACGATGAGTGCACCATGAACCGAATATCCATAGACACTTGTGAAAATCACATTTTTAGATAATTCGCCTCTTTTTTTGCCAGTGAAAGGACAAATTAAATTGTTATTTACCAGCTTCCTTTTTATTTGAGTGAATCAAACTTTCTTTCACAAACAACTGCATGATTAAGCCTTTCTGGAGCGTTCCCCAACATGCCCTCAGAACCGGCATTTCTGCCGCTGCATTGTGAAGGAAAAATTCAGCTGTGGAATGCTTTGACAGACATGACACAGCAGTGATGCATGGCCTGCCGGTATGGTGTGGGGATTGAGGTGTGGGGATTAAGAGAAAGAAGTATCCCTGGGTTCCACAGCGCGATGCTTGGTTCTTTTGAACGGCAAAAGTTATGCATGAAACCTTTTGCAAAATTTAATCAAAACAAGCTCTGCAGTACTTTTGTGCAGAGCGTCGATTTGTGCAAAAATCAGTTTGCAATAAGTGGCTCACACGCAGATCTCGATTCATATTTAGGGAGAATGACAAGTGTGACCTTGTTGCCTTCGCACTCAATACCGCACCCGCCGTCGCGCTACCAGACAGCCGGAAGTGTGCTGCGGCACGAGCGCAGGAGGTGGTTTGTCTCTGCCTCAGCGCCAGTGTTTACGGAGCAATGTGCCTGGCGGCGCTGATAGCGCCTAGCGACACATCTGCCGTTTCAGCTCTTGGCGGCCGCGGTTGTACCTCATCTCAACAAGCAGTAGTTCCTAAAGAAGCATGTTAAACCAATGTTTTGTGCTTTGCAAAAGAGAACACTTTCACTGGTTGAGAACACATCTTCAGACTGCAACCCATCGCCTGCACCAAACCACTTTTGAGGCTTCCTCGACATGTTAGCGCAAAAGCAAATGGGCTTCGACTTAATTTAAGGTTTAAATCTTTATTCTTCTGGGTCCCTCATTGCAGCAGCGTAAAAGAACTTCTCGTTGTCGACAATTTAACTTATTTCTCGCTTTTTTAATGCTTGAGTCACGGCTAGCTCAGCTCCCAAGTACGGCGACAGGCTCTATAAAGCAATTCTTTTCCGTCTTTCTGTGAGCAATGCTTCAATCATGCGGCAGTGTTCTCCAGTTTCCCCCGGTCATGTTTAAACTTTACAGACATCATGACAGACCTTGTTCTGCCGTCCATTCCAAATGGTGTTATAAAGCCATTTTGTTAATTTTAGGAAGATCTAATAAAGCTAGCAGGCAGCAGCTATCATCATTTATATCCGCTGTTATTTTGTGTGCATAACAATAAAAAAAACCTCAATGTCTTTAGGTAAACAATAAGGTAGTAAAAAGAGCTGGGGGAACCCTGAGGAAGTAAACAAAAGTGCAGAATTCACATTCATTGGCATGATGCAGGTTAAACGGCAAATTCGAAACGAAATTCTAAATAAGGCATGGAAACATTGAAGCAACAGATTTAAGCATTTATAGGCATATGCCTAAACTTACCTGGCCTGATTAATTATATTCAGTGAAGACTAATGTTCTTCAAATGTTGGGATAGATCACCTCTGTCACCATACTATGTGGTCAACTTGGAGGTGGGCCGGTGTTATTGTTAATTTCCGTGATGCGTTTTCGAATTTACTTTCACAGCGTTCCTTTTAGAACGCCAGGTGCTGTGAATATTTGCTTAGCTTATGTAAACTGTCGAATGAACCCACCCTGACAGTTTCATGTCCTAGCCGCGAAGTGCCGTTGATTTCGCGTCGTCATTACTCCATTCGCCCCTACGCTGACTGGGCCGTAGAAGCTGAGAACTCGTTGTTCCAGTCAACTGTCAACTTTAAACCACATGATCACCCCCCCCCCCTGCAAACCTTAGGTGTCGTTTTTCAAGAAAACCTATCATGGGATTACCATATCAATTATATTATATCTAAGTTATCTAGTATAGTTGGTATTGTATATCGTAATAAACACATCTTACCACTCAGAAAAAAGTTAATTTTATACAATTCATTATTCTATTCACATTTAAATTATGGTCATCTCATATGGGGCACTACAACCTATACCAACCTCCAGAAAATATACACGTTGCAAAAAAAGATACTAAGAAGTATATGTAATGTTGACATTGAATATCCAGTTAGTGATATTTTTGGTCAACTCGGTATAATAAAAGTTTTTGATTTATACAAATATCGTTTATGTGCAAAATATATTATGGAAAAAAAATCTACCCCAGCGTCACCTAGAAAACCTAGCGAACCTAAAACAAAAAGTATATTCGTATCCAACACGGACTAAGGAACCCTGGGAAGTACCGTTTTCTAGAACTAATTACGGCAATCAAACTATGGCATATACTTTACCAAATATCCTTAATCAGCTGACTAAGCAAGATATAGATATCATCAGTACATCGGTGAGCATTTTAAGGGAATATTTTATTTCAAACTTCATTATCACAAATGAGCGCTGATTATGTTGCGCTTAGTTAGAATGCACTGTGTGTTTGTTGATTCAATGTGTTATTGCTTTGTAAAACGCTGTTTCTCTTGTGTGATGATTTTTCATTTTTGTTTATGAATTTGTAAAGTTTCATTATATAATTCCTCTGGTGCTTGCTTTGCGACTGCTTGTTTGGGGTGGCTAGGGGCCAGTCAAGCTGTTTTTACAGCTTTTTTCCCTAGTCACCTTTCAACTTTTTGTTGGAAAAATAAAGGAATTATTATTATTATTATTATTATTATTAGACTCACATGCAGAGAGTGAAGTCAAGCAATCAGAGATAGGACTGATTGTTTCGGCGAAAGGCACTGTCAGTTTAGGGTGAACATAGTTTAGCCCAGAGCAGGCTAGCTTGCCGACTTCGAATCAAAGTTGACATTTAGAAGGTGGTCAGATTTAAGGTGGCAAATGTTTTGGCTGACTTAATTTGGGTTGATATATCAATACGATCCTTGCTAATTGTTCTCTGTTGTACCTTAAACAGTACACTATTGCAACAAATTAACATGTGATTGTGAAGTGTTTCTTCTATATATGGCTACAGTCAAACCCGATTAATTCAAACTATACCTTGTATCGAACGTTTTGCGAACAGACTAGTAGCTGCAATAAAAATGCGTAGCGAAAAATGCGGTTACAATGAACGTAAATTGCAGCAACTCCCAATAGATCAAACTGCCAAGAGCGCCGTTTCGCTCTTCAAGCTGCCTTCCCCCTAACGTTTGCGTCACGTTGGAGGAAAACCAGCTTGCTGAAAAAGCTGTTTTTTGTGTTTTTTTCTTATTTTGGGCAACCGCGTAAACTGCGCAGAAGAAGAAATAAATTATCTTTTGCATAGGAAGCGGGGAGAGGGTGAGTCGGTGAGACCTTGAAAAACGAAACGGCCACTGAATAGCTGTATAGAGCGTCCTTCATGACGTACAGACGCTACAAGGTATATGGACGCTACTTCAAGAGTAAACACCGTTTCTAAATTTGGCGTGCTTGTTTGATGTCAAATTCATAAAAGCTTTGGTATAAAATAAGCCGCTATATCGATCTGGTAGACGGTTTTTTGCGAGTTCGATATAAACCTGTTTGACTTAAGGCGGCGGTCCCACGGCGGCCATCTTGAACAAGCCATTAGTTCAACCACTAGATGGCGGCACTCATCCGTCTGACCAGAAAACTGGCTCGTGGCAGTGGTGTTCCTCCTCTGCTCTAATTTCCTCCTCTCTGCTGCTCGCCCGTGCACGTTCAGCGCACGTTCTGTAACGGCATTTGTTGCCACCGTGGGACCACTCTTAATGCATGGGAAGAAGAGGATGGTAATCACACCAGTGGGGAATACGTCCAGGCACTATATCTGTTCTAACCCTTGCTTGAGTGCCTGTTTATGTACGATTATGTTTACACTTGCAGCGTTACCTCGGAGGTGTGGTTTCTCTACCCGAAGAAAAGTTCAACTGGTCCAGGGATAAAGCGAAGTCGGACTCTCGCTGCTGCATCGTGTTGGCCCGGCGCCTCTACAAGGACGAGGACCTGGCCAACAGAAGCGTGACGGGCCAGCCCTTCAGGCGCAACCTAAAGTATGGCGCCGTGAAAAGAAAGCCCCTCACACCAGCCAAAGTGGATGCAATCAAAGGTGCGTGCCTTGCTGCATTTCCCTTCCCGGCTCCGAAACTATGCAGCAATTGGCAGGTTTGGCATCGATCATTTTATAAGTTTTACAGACCACTCGGAGCTGACATGTTGAGGGTTTGGCTATCTTGTATGTGTAAATGGCACTATATCTTGTCTTGCCTCAGCATGAACTAACTGCAAAGGCTGTGTAAGCGTGAGCGGGTAGCCGCGACTGGAGCAGCCGCTGCATGAGCACTTGTAGAGCCGCCTGCATGTGATCCAAAGCATTTAGCTCGCGCTTTTTAGCAGGCGCGGCCAACAATAGTCCAGGCTAAGGTGACAGAAAGTATAGTCTGCATTTGTCTTGTTTTTAGCAGTATTGGGGGAATGGATTGCTTTACTATTTGAGTCGGCTCTTTGTTTTCTTGTTATGAAGAGACAAAAGATGACTGGAAGGAAAAGTGAAGAATGAGAGTGAATAACAATGTTGCAATGGTGACATCGCAGCTTTCTTTTTTATGTAGATAGAATAGCATAACCTGCTTGGGGCTTCGTCCTAGCTTCTACTAGCAATGGGGGATCAGGTGCCATTGTTCCGGCTTTTTGTTCCAGCCCATCCGCAGAGGCTGCTCGGCTGGCCCTCTGCAGAGGCCAGCTGGGCAGCCTCTGCAGACACCAGGCGGCCGAGTTCTGGGGAGCAGTAGCTGTGCGTTGCTGCGGTGGCGCGTGGCAGCACCGCTCTATGGGGTGGTGTTCTTTAGAATTATCCGGTGCGCTGCCCGTGTCGCAGCCATTTTAAGAGCCGTTCCGCAAAGGGAATTTCTTTGGCGTTTTTCGTGGTTACAAACAACGCCGGCTCCACTCCATGGGACTGTTAATGCTTTCGCATGAAAAAAGAAACACATTTCGGTCTCTATTTTCTTCATTTAAGAAGTTTTGTTTCAGTTATTAAAAGGCTAATAAAATATTCAAATATTATTTGGAGTCATCATCTCTGAGGGTATACTGTAAACGACTTATTTTTCTCGGGCTCAATATTTCGTGATCTAGGTCAAAGCTGAAGTTTTGGGACAATTTGCTTGTTCTAATTTTCGCGACGCGATGGGATCTCAATATAGATTCCACTGTGTTTCAATTTTACCGGAATTGTTCACGGGACCTATTTTTCGGGAATTGTAGGTGATTCGCACAAATTAGGTCCTCGCGAAAATGAAGTCGTTTACAGTATATACCCCAGGCTTTGCAGCAGGGCTGCCAAAGAAATTACCCTTTTTTGAATTCTGACAACCTCAGCTGATTTTGAACTCTTTCAGCTCTGTCTATTGGCTGACATGTTTACTTTCTTGGAGCCGCCAATAGAGTGATTCAGGGAAAGAGGGTAGCACTGTGTGCCCGATAATGGAAGAGCCCATTATGTAGTGTGCTGAAAGGAATACTGAATCGAAATCTGAATTTCCGGAAAGAAGACAGTGGGAGCGCCTATTTAGAAGCTTCATACCCTAAGACACCACTTTCATAACAATATAGATCGATATGTCGAACTGATGGCTGTATTTTTGGCAAAAAAAAACAATTAACCGAAGCTGACATCACGTTACCGGGCTCCTCGGCGTTGTCCTCCGTCCCCAGGCAAGCTTCGGAGGAGCTCTGTGACGTGACGTAAGACGGCCTGCCAGCCTCGCTCAATTGCATCTTTCTTTTCCAAAAATACAGCCATTCGTTCAGGATTTTGTTGTAAAAGTGATGTCTTTGGGGTTTGCAGCTTCCAAGTGAACGGTCCTACGGCCTTTTGTGGAAATAAACATTTCGGTTCAGTATCCCTTCCATTTAAAGGGCCTCTCCAACGATTTTTTGATTGGTCTGAAACTTGCGACGAGGCTTCCAACGGAAAAAATGGTAACACGAAGAATCCAATTTTTTCCCCGAAAAATTCGCATTGTTGCGGAAGTTATGAGCAAAATAAAATAACAAATTCAAGCAAAAATAAGGACTTTTCCATACATAAAACGGCACCTCCAATGGTGGGACGGTTGTGCCACTCCTCGGGGGGCGCGTCAAATAGGTGCAGATCCCATTGTTTCCAGTTTTCAAACTCTATTTGTTTACTTTATCGCTCTCAAATATTGACGAAAGAAAAGCAGATGCTCAAACAATAGTCAAATATGACCACAAATAGTTGCCTTGCTTCTTATTTTTTTATTTGTTTCGGGGGACCATAAGGTACTTCTGAAATGGATCCGCAATGTATCATAAATTTCATTCCTTCAACTGGTTTTCAGCTGCCAGCTAGGCAGGTTTTCAGAAGAAAGTTGGAATTAACCTGAGTTCCATAAAACCCATTCGGGTTTCGAAGATTGTGAAATATTGGGGCGTATCTGGAAATGAAGGTCTGCCCATAATGCATTCAATATAATGCAGATTTTTCATGTCACTTAAAATGTACATTCCTTTATTCAGAAAATGATCACTAGGCTAATAACGAAGCTCTCTATAATTTTGACAAGCCATCATAGATATCCTGCTATCTTTAGACATTCTTTTTTTTGTTTTTTGTTCCCCTTATTTTATTCAGTGAAAAAACCGTTCTATCCTTTTGAGACAGTTGTTCAAAATATAATTCCAAAAAGATTTAGAACTTCCTGTGTTTGATGAGATTGTAGCTTCTATTTTCACAGTTGGCTTATTTCACTATTTGAAGAAGCGCAAGACCACTGTGCCCGATGACGACCGGATCAGAAAAGCCCGCTGTCATCTTCCGAACTTCTTAAGCCAAAAGAATCGACCTTCGAAGGCTGAAAAGTGCACACAGGTGCCCCTGACACCTCCTGTGCCCTTGGGGTCTCCTAATGAAAATTAAGCTTTTAAAGGCTTATATTTTGTTTTAGAACAGGTGTTTTTCTGGGGAAGTTTTCTTCTTTTGTTTCTTTAAAAAAGACAGTACCATAATATCCCGAGAGATAGCCGACCTAAAATTGAAACTAAACCGGGAGAAAATATGTCGTAAACTCACTTTCTTTGTGCGATCAAAAACGTTTTAAAATATGCTAGTTTTAGATTTTGTGACATGCGAAACTTGTAATCACAGGGAGGGTCGATAAACCAAAGACGACTGTCCTCAGTCAGCAACGTTTGCCTATTTCCTGCCGTGGTTAAGTAACACAATTTCTGCCAAGATCACCATTGGCCAGGGCCCTGCAATAAGTAGAAGTGGGCTATCTGTGTTTTTGAAAAAATAACAAATCATACCAAAAATAGGGGCGGGTTATCTTTCGGAGGTGGGGCATCTCTTGGGATATTACCGGTAGCTAGTCGGTTTTCACAGGAAGAAAACTGATGGCAGTGGTAGTTAGGGGAATCACAGCCATTAAGTTAACTTAAATAATTTGGGTCACTGGTGTTGCTCCCATCCCGTTTACTTTTCTTGCAATTAACCACAGGTAGTCGTGATCAAGAGTAGTAAGTGCCCTGTAGTACTGATGGCACTGCAGGCGCCCGCCATGGGGCGCCTGCAGCGCCATTCATTGGCTAGGAGAAAAAGCGGCACGTCAGGAGCCGAATTCAAGATCCCGATCGACCCCGCGGCGATACAACCATGTGATCATGTCTTAGGCAAGGCAACTGCATAGCTGCCTCGCGGCACCTATGCCCGAGTGGTTTGATGGGCGCCCTCATGAATACACGGTGCGCCATAGCGGAAACTGATACCGCAGATCGCGGACACCGCAAATTATCGTTTCACGATGCGATAAACACGCGGGAACCCGCTACAAACTTGCCTGTCACAGGAACCGATATCGCACGTGCAGATCGCGGACAAAAAGGCAGGAATCCGCTACAAACTCGTATGTTACGGGAACGAAAACCGCAGATTGCGAACGCAGCAAAATCATATTTCACTATGCAATATAGTACACGCGCGACCAACTCGCGTGGAATGGAGATCGCACACGCAGATCGCGGACATAAAACGCGGGAATCCGCTATAAACTCGCTTGTCTGACGTGCCGGTACAGCAAATTGCGTGGTTGATGCGATTCCCGTCGGACATTGCGTGACGTCTGACGGAAATTGGGGGGGTGGGCGATGTTTCGGAAGTTTTATATTACAGATATTTAGCCAGAAAAACGAGATGGGCGACCTCTCTGGGGCGGGCGTTCTCTCGGAACTTTACGGTACATATATATATATATACATATACACAGGATACCATTGAAGGGTTAGCTCATTCAGGTGGCTTTGTTGGAGAGAACCCAGGGGCACAGTTCTTTCATGTATATGCCGTAACATCCTTCCTAACTTTCCCTATGAAAACAACACTGCTGATGAAATCCTGCACGACGGAGAAGATTGAATGAGTGGTGTTGCAAGTACCAATAAAGGGAAAAGTGAGTTTTTACTATGTGTTTTATTTGTGTGGGCTAATCCGATTTCAGATGCACGCCAGTCCATATCAATTTCAGCATATGCTGGACCGATACTTGACAGGGATAACTTCCGTACAAGTATCAAGTCAACCATACCATGTACCGGATCCATTGCTGCACACGGTATACACAACACGGTTCACTATGCGGTATGCAGTAACCCAGTTCAAAATACGGTATGCGCTGGAAATACGATTTGGTCACGGTATACATATTTTACGGTAAGATTCCTGGTTCGGTAATCCAGTTTGAATGTTACCGGGTTAAAATTCATACCGGTTTTTTCGGTAGGGTTGGTTTCTTCGGGCATGGACCGGCAACGCCCCAAGGGGCGACAATTGCCGGTTCCAAATGCCAGAATCCGGCAAGTACCGCGAACTTCACTGGTGTCCCTGCATCGGGCTGCCTGTGCCATGCCCTGAGACGCCGACGCCGATGTCCCGTCAAGTTGCTGGAGACCCCGGAAAGTTCCCAGGGATGCATTTGAGGTTCCGGGACCGGCCGAATTCTGGCATTTGTGACCGGCCAATTTTGCCAGTGGAACATTTGCCTGGCATGCCGAGACCGGCCATTTTCACCCCGTGGGGCGTCAGCCTGGCATGCCGAGACCGTTGTCCCAAGAACTTTCTGCCACAGGCAGGTCTGGCCTGTGTTAGGTGAACGCAAACCTAGCTTTTAAAACAGCCGTGTCGCCAAATGAAATAGAGGAGGGGACATACAAAATATTTACCTTGAGGTTGTTTATTGTAAATCGCTGGGGAGCTACTGCTCGGCACATAACCAGGTGGGAGCAGAGCAGGCTAGGTGAAAGCGGCTGCGTCTCTCCAGGAAAGGAGCTTTTCACTGAGTTACGGGCTTGAGTTGAGCTAGTTGGTGCATTACTAGGATAGGGCCAGCTTGAACTTGGGAGACGAGAAAACGTAAAAAACCGAGATAGAAGAAAGAGACAGAGATAGAGATACTGCTGGACTACCAACTATGGATTTAATGCTTCTTCCTCTTCTTGAACCTTAACTGTGTGCTTCTTTTCTGCTCATCCTTAGAGCGCCATACAATCCAAGGATGAAATAAAATGAAATTAAATGAAATGAGAGCCACATGCATTCCACATACAAACCCAGATTGACAACTCCAGCAGTGCGTGACACACCTCTAATACTGTTTTTCTTTTGAGGTGAGCTTTAGCAGGACGTGGCACACCGCAAGTACTGTTTTTCTTTTGTGGTGAGCTTGATGGATGGCACGCTGACGCATGTCTCTTCGTTTTCGTCAATGGCCATGGTCTCCAGCATCTCTCGTGCATACGGGTTTTTGTTTGTTCCGAGGATGGTAAGGCTGCTGAACGCTGCGCTGCATTTACAGCTGCGGCAATGAGCTGGTAGATGGCCCGCTGTAGTTCCCTTGAGAGATGCTGCGTGCTCACGTGTCCTATCATTAATACACCTGCCAGTCTGGCCTATGTAGCATTTGCCACATGATAGGGGGATGTTGTAAATAACCCTCGTTTGACACGGGGCATATTGTGTCCTATGAGAGATGTTGCACATTTTCTTTTCGTTGGTGTGGCGGTTGACTTTGCAGCACATGGAGTATGCTTTCTTTGGTTCAGAGCACACGACCTTAATGCCCTGCCTTGCGGCTATCTTCTTTAATTTATGAGTAATCCCATGGATGTAGGGTATCACTGAGATCTGTTTTTGAGTTTTTGTAGACTCTCTTCCGTCTGTATCAGCTGATTTGCGCTTTAGTTTAGTACAGATGTTTTCACACACACAAACCAGGAGACCGATTGGATACCCAGAATTACGCAGTCTGGAAATTTGCTTGTTGAAACTATCAGCAGCCCATGCAAAAGAAAAACGTTTCTAAATTATCCCTAATATTTTGCCCTCTGAATAAACCTTTTTTAAGAAGTATTCAGCATAAGAGCAGACTCTCCTCACGTAGAAGCGAATGCTATAATTTGTGGGATATTGCTACCAACAGAGGTACCGATAGAGTAACCAAAGGGTTGTCTAAACAGCGGCGATAGCTCAAAGGAGACGTCAAACCTAGTAGCGCGGTCCCCACATCTCCGCGGCAATGTAGACGACGTTTAGGGCTACATTACCGCGGGTCGGTTCGATTAATTACCTCCGTCGGTGCCAATGATCGACTACCTTGTCTCACTCTCTCGAATATAGCGGAAGAGAAGACACACGTACCAGAGTAAGGACAGAGTCCAAGAGCATTTATTATAACACTCTTCTAAAAGAACTACAATGTCCCCATCCAAAATGCCCCCCGCGCCGGCAAGGTAAGAAAAGGTCCTTACCTGCCAGACGCGGGGTTCCGGAGAGCCAAGACCGGGGAAGCCTCGGAGAAGTCGCCGATACACGTCCGATATCTTTCGCGGTCACCCGGACGAGTCCCTTTCCCGAAAGCGGGAAAACAAGAGGCGAAACCTCCTCGCCTGTCAGCAGTGATCCGCATCCGAGCGGGGGGACGGAAAAATGTCAACACGGGAGAGAGTGAGGAGGAGAGCCCCCCAAGCCCGGCGGCTCTCCTACACTTCACGAACAGGTCGGAGCTCACGGCGAAGGAGGCCGAGTGTTCCGACCCGCGGCCGTTATCGCAGCCATCAGGGAAGGGAGATCACAGGAATCCCCACAAATTCCAACCAATGCGAAGCTGTGTTACCTCTCCTGCCCCCACTTAAACTCACCTGTCCCGGCTTCAATTACAAAATTGTTATTCTTCTCGGGGCAAAGCATGAAAAGTCTAGAAATGTGGGTGAAATAATTCACACCTGTGTGAGCTGTGTGTAATGTTAATGCAGGGGAAAGATAGTACAAAATGAAGTCAAAAATAAAATAAAATGACAGTCTGAAGCCTATTTCTGAAGGGAATTTTACTTTGGTGGATTGGTAGATTCTAACAATCAAATGTCTAACGCATCATCTTGTCATTTTTTGGCATGGGATGTTGTAAGCTCTAATACACTTTAAAATATAATGCAATTGTTTCATTATTCTCATTTCTTTTACGTTTGTGATATACTCAGAGATAAATGTCATAATTTGAACGCTACTGTTTTACAATAAATGATCAATTTATCACTTGCGCACAACGATGCGAACAGCTTAGTCGCTATATATTGCCGCGGTTTTGCTTCTTGATGGATAAAACATTGATTCAAAGAAAATAAAGTGTCTGGGTCCTTTATAAAAGATATGCACCCTATCTAAAATCTGTAGCAATATTTCATGTGCACCGCCATTAAGGCTTACCCCAGTATTAGCTAGTGTTTATTTCGCTTTGACTGAGTGTTTGTAGACATGCTATCAATCTGTTTGACTTGCATGTGTGCTTGTACTTGTATCCCATGCACGCAGAAAAATACTTTAAGTAAAAATTGAGGTATAGTACACTGTGTTTACCGTGACTCGACGAGCTGCCCATGAGCCGCACAGATTAACTGATTTTGTAGCTAGTGGTTATAAGAAAATAAGATGTTTTTTTTTTCATTTATTATATATATCATTCATAAAACAAGTGATAGGCCTAACGTTATCATGCCATGATGCTATCCACGTTTTATTGGAAAGCAGAATGGCTACAGTGATAGAATGGGACGGTTGTCGATTTTGGTAGGAGAAAATGGGGCACAAAAGATATTTTGGCATATGAAAACATTCTCGAAGATGTGAGTGTACCCCAGAGATGTAACAAAAAGTTTTAAAATAAATTATAGTTCTGTGGTGAATTTGAACAAGTAAAATCCTATGTCAATAAAGTGGAAGAATCATCTGATAGGTCACTTGACTGCGAGGAAGCACTCATGTGTCAGACCCAAAATCCCTCTATGAATTACTGTACCTCACTGGATATGAGCCTCGGTGACGGCAAACTGTCATCAAGCAGCAGCAGAAGTCAAGCGGACTGTACTTCGCGAGCGGCTATTACGAAGTCTTCTGTGGCGAGATGCCACGCGATAGAGGACGCCACCTCTGCGAGGCCGAGGGCTGGCCAGGCTAGCTACCGTTTGAATCCGCCGAAATAGGCGGCGCGAAATTTCTTTAATGAGGATCGAGATCTGGAATGGGATCTGATGCAATAGGACGAGGAGAACAGCTCCGTCTCGATCCCGATTGCTCAATGAAATAGGCGCGCTCCAGAAAAGTTGACCCAGTACGCTCCATAACGACCAAGGAAATTCACAATAAGTAGAGCTACCGTCACCAACTCGCGTAGGCATAACTTCGTCACAATAAAATAAGCAATAACAGCGAAGATAAAGTGTAGATGCCCCACAAAACACATTTGTTTCATCCCATGTAAAATCCACTAGCTGCCTGTGTGCTTTACCTGTACCTTCTCAATTTGCGCGCACAGTGCCTTCATTCTTCAAGAACAGCATGAACAGATATTCTAAAATGCAAACAGAGTGACGAGGCCTGGCAGCAGAAAGCAATAGTGCTTTGTTCTAAGAGACTGTACAAGCGATGAATAATTGGTTGGTTTCAGTTTTCTTTGATCGGTTTATTTCAGTTGTTTGGTTGGTTGAAGTCGAAACTTGGCCTCAAACCAATTTTACGAGCACACAAGTGGTACTTTTTTTAATATTCAGCCAAATAAAACAAAATTAGTGCATTTCACGCTTTGTCGCTATATCAGTAGACTATTAAGGAAATCTGTAGATATGTTAAAAAATAAGTAGCAGCAAAAGTACCGTCTTAGCTAGCTTTAAGTCGTCCGTTTCTTCCTGTACCCCTCTGCTCTTTGCAAGAGTGCAGCGGTGGGATCTAAGGTGTTTTTTGTTTCTGCCACGCAGCATGCACTCTCGGATGGTGTTGGGTATCCCAGGCGAGAGGCAGAGACTCGTGGGGTTAGGAGTCCGACTTGTCTGAGGGGTCGTATACTACGTTTTACCTAACGGTAAATCGTAGACGACGCTGGGAGCCATCGATGCCATTCCAATGCCGTGTGAGTGCCACGTGATATTCAAGAAGGGGAAGCAGTGACGCGGGCAACGCGTGCTCAACTTGACATTTTGAGAGCGTTGCGATTGGCTGGCATGGCTCGTGCCGCCCGCCGCGGTCCAACGTAAGTTGAAATGGTGTACAGAATGCCATTTTCACTTTCTTTACGCAGCGTAGCGTACACAGAGACGCAAATAGCACACTACCATAGCCTCCTTTATACTGACAGAGCCTGACAGATCGCCACGAGAAGCGGCCGCCAAGATGGAAAAGGTGGAGAGGCAGACAATGGATGAGAGGTTATCCACGTGACTGGCTCCCCGCTGCACGAGATGCCGAAACACACTTTTCCCGAGCAAAGAAGTGTGTTTCGGGTCCTCGCAGCTGCAAAAGCTGTGTGCTGACGTCAATGTTTCCCGAGAAATGGCTCGTTATTGCTCTGTGCGACCAGATCCTTGCACTCCAAATCTGCTACCATGGACTCCGTGGCTCCGTCGTCGAACTGCCAGGCTTTGTAAATATGGAGGAGGCTATGACACGACATATTGGCTATTGAAAATAGGCCCAGGGAAGAATGCTGCATGAGAGCGAAACTCGGTTGCTACAGCCTATGAGCATTTTCTGTGACTCTTGTAGAAAAAACAGACCTAGTGTTCTCACTTTAATACACCTTTCCGTCGAACGGCGCACCTAACAACACTGCCTGGCGGTAGACAGATAACATTTTCCTGTCCTAGATTATTCAACACAAGACCCTATGAACACCCAGTTTGTGTCCGACGCCAAAAAAATGACACCAAAAAATACAAAGTTGGTGTAGGGAAATAAACCCAGAAAAGAACGCCCTTGCATTTAAAAAAAAGAACCGCCGAAACAATTATCTTTATTTAATGTGTAAGCCTGGCCAGGATCTCTCACAGCTGAATCATTTCTGACAATTTTACGCTTTGCACGACCAGCTTTTGGCCTTGTAGCCGATAAAAAGAAGTGAGCATTTGCCCGGGTATGTAAAAAAATGGGTGAGCTGTTGCCAGGTGAGCATTTCTCCGGTGAGCTTACGTCCTGGTGCCGGTTAACACCACCCTAGTCACATCGGTATAATAAGATGCCTGATTTTTTTTAAGAAAAAAAATATGAGATAAAATAACGTTCACACAAATCTGAAAACTGGAGGTTTATTTCCAATAGTACCAATGCACTACGAACTGCAATATGCTACGCAATGCAATATCTTTCAGGAATTCCTAAAGGGCGATCGGTCCGCGTGCTGGCTTTGGAGCTCCGAAGTCCTCCGAAGAAGTCCTGAGGTACAGGAGACGTTGAAATAGTACCACCTATGAGGTCCAAAACAAAACTGTTCATACCATCTAATGCTCTAATGAAAACACTCAATAAACAACGATAATGATACGCAACCTTCTAGAGAAGAATCGAAAAGGAACACTCAACTCGCGGGATTCGATCCCGGGTATTCTTCTTGGAAGCCGCGTCATCTGCCCACTCGGCAACGCAGGCGGCAGTATTTACAACCCCATTGACTTTCAGTACCAGCATTCAATGAGAAAATATAAGTTATCTATCCGCAAGGGCTAAACCATTACGGACTAATACTTTAATCGTTCTCTCAACTGATATTTTATATCGAACTTAAAATAAAATGTAGTTCGGCAAACTGCATAAAATGAGAACAAAAAATCAGGTGATGCCCTTATCAGGCCTCACGTTTAAACGTGCCTCGCCAAGTTAAAAAAAAGCACCATATGCACCAGCGTTCTGTATTGTATCGTAAATTTAGTTGCTTTATGACGGAAAGCATAAAAGGCGCCTAAATCAACCCAACAAATGTCTTAGAATTAAATGGGAACAAGTTGGTATCTGTCGACGTGTAACAGACACTCCGCTATAAAGAATCTTCTCGCTGGCGACATGAAATTGCCTACTAAACGCCCATCTTAGGTTGTCAAAAGATACAGCGTCGGCGGCGTTGACAGAATACAACAATCATGCGGACTCAACATCTCGGAAGTTGTTATGGCGTTGAGAAGTGTGTTCACTTATGATTATGGCCTGTTTAAAAAATAACGCGTTGAAATTAATGTTTACCAGAGAAGCACAAATCACCACAATTCAATGCCACCTGACTTTCGGCTGGCTAGAAAACTTTATTTTTGATCGAGTTGCTGAAATAACATTTCTGAGACTTCAGAATGCATTGTGTTTGTACGCTTTCAAAAGGCGTCTTGTTATTTTCATTTTTGTTTAAATCATGACACGTCCTGCAGAACTTCACTTCTCGAATGTTACAATTTCTCTCTAGAGCGCGCCTACAGTCAACAGTTCTCATCCAGCACTTGTAATCATGAGATCCCATCGCACTCGAATGAAATAAATTTTTTTTTTAATTTCACTCGGCATGAGTCTCCGTTGCAAGCGTTAGCTCCACGTGTCTCAGGCATGCCATCATAGATGTACATCCTCGCCCATCAAAACCCTCAAGTCATTAATCAGCTGCGGGCTGGCGGATGTAATCAACGATAGCCAGTTTTTTTATTATCATTCACTAGACTAAATATAATAGGCAGCGCCTAACAGCTGCCAATGTAGAAAGGGTTCTCTGCAGCATTTTAAAACTCACATCCGTTCAGCTTATAAACAAGCTGATTTCGAGAGGTTAAATTGCGGTAGAGTAACCTATAGAAACGGCGAAAAATGGCAAACGCACCAACTCCGTCGGCCGGAATTAGCGAAAATTTCCTCTACGGTCGCATCAGTGACCCATGACTTAAAAACAAAAATTCGCCGAACGTGGGGTTTGGACATCAAATTATTTTTGAGAAAACCCAAGTCATAAGTTTCTTTTCAATTTTCGTTGCCTAAATGTTGCAAACATTTCTCTCTTGGCTTGAATGAACGCAATAAAATTGCTCGAAAATACTCTATATCAGAACTGTTTAAAAAACTCTATAATGCTCTTTTGTTTTGATGGTGGACTATGATTTGGCATTGCACCTTGATGTACCAACTGGCGAGGCTGGATCTCAGCTCTCAATTTAATTCATTTTACACCCAGAGTAAAGTGTGTATGGGGTAAGAAAAACAAATTTTCAATAGTGAAGCTTGATTTGGTTCTTGCAAATAAGAATTTACATGTTGTCGAAAAGGAAATTATTCAAAAATGGAAAAAAAAATCATTAAATCAGTAACCCTAGTAAAAAGCCGTTTCTATCCCTACCGAAAAATCCGGTTTAACTTTTCACCATCCGGATTATGGAACCGGAAATTTGTTTCTGGAAACCCGAAATCCAGACTGCACACAACGAAATAATTTCTAAAAACATAAATTCCAGATAGAGTCCGGATAGAATCCAGATAGATTTCCGGTTCCATAGTCCAGATAGCGAAACGTTATACCGGATATTTTGGCAGGGATGACACATTTATTGTGCCCGATAAGCACATATGAATCATACAAGATATAGTATAAGAACATATAATAAAAATATAATAATTATAAGAAATATAAAAGATGTATAAGAACATATAAGAGCCATATAACAAAATTAAAAGAAACTTCTCAAAAGTCTTAAAATCATATATCCTCTTGTATATCTTATATAGTTCTCATATAGTTATTATATGGTACTTACGTGTTCTTACATCTTTTGTAATATTCATATGTGTTTATTGGACACACACATTTCTCATACAACTTAGATATTTCAATAGTAAATCATGTTCAAATATTCAATATTAAAAATAGAAAATCAGATAAGATTCAATAATAATCGAGAATATAGAGTTATATAATTACGTAAAATAGTAAACGAAGCAAGCTCTGTGTGCTAGCGTTAGCGCTGTGTGCTCCACACTACCCACGCGCCTTACGCACGAAACGCAAGTTACTATGCACTCCTACGCTCGATAAAACATTTCTTGTGCATACGCAGTGGCCCCTTTGCGTGTCCTTCTGGGTGCTCTCGTGGCGCACGAGACAGAGCGAGACTTTCCCAGACTCAGAAAACGGGAACAATCTAAGTCAAGGTAATCACTCTGGATTGGATTGGGTCTGGGTGGCGCAGATACGGCTTGCGTACGCTAAAAACAAATTGCCTATAAAACGCGCCACGCAACTTTCCACTCTCTGCCTGCGTGCGTATTAAGCAATGCGAACGTAATGGCCTTTACACGATTCTAAAACTTTCTAATAATACTAAATAAGAATAAGATAACTGGTACGACATCTTTATGTTTTGTATGTTCCTTGTAAAACGCTAATAATTTGCGTCTACCTTATAAGGCACCGTCACCGGTTTAGGGTGATACACAACGCACGAATTTAAGCCTCATTTTTGCAAAAGTTATACTATCTTCAACCATATATTAGAATAGCGCTATAAATTTCTCGAAAATAACACGTCCAACACGCATTTCTGTCAACTTTTGGCGTAATTTCCGAACAATCGCGCAAGCTCAAAGAAACGCTAGTTAATTCCCTAATAAATAAAATCATTATTACTGCTTGACGAAGGTAGGCTTACCCTGACAATACATTTACAATGCAAGTAAACAGAATAAGCGAGCACAGCCCCTCAGAGTTTCAGTATTTTATCAAAGTCCCAGATCACTGAAGACGTGATTCCTTCTATGTCAATTACTTTCCTCCCTGTGATGTCTGCAAAAGTATGTACACCGCACAGACTGGATGCCTTTCAGTCTGCGTTTTAGTAAGCCCAGAGCCGATACAGGCTCCCACCAAATCTACCCCCTTTAAAAAAGCTAAGTAACCCAAACCAGCTTGTGTGAACTATATTCAATTATCTAATAATCTGGACTGAAATGAAATTGGGATGGTGAGAAACAAGCATCACATCATATGCCACGTGTGCATTATACTTATTAGCCATTTATATTTTTGCTGCAGATGCGAGCCACTGCGAAGAGGATTGTACGAAGGTATATCTGCTATCTCAAGAGACTTTCGTTGGAGTTAATTGCAATTGCCGCACCTGTTTTAATCCTTTTCCATGAGCAACTTAATTTTTTTATTCTAAGAGTTACATCGTTGTTTTCAAAGCAGACTCAATCCTATCAAGAACAGCGAAATTGCATCCTTGCGGGTTCGGCTTTTGCAGCCATTGTTGTTAAAGGGATTTTCCAACTGCATTCTAGGTGACGACAATGCGTCAGCAGCAAACTCCGCATCACATGCGGTTGGAGCTGAACGCCCCGAGACGATACAACCACTGTATGTTGCAGCTCAAGCTGTAAGTGTAACTACGCGACCAATGAAGTCGAGGCTCTTAGAGTGAAAGAGGGGAAGTTTAAAAATCTTCCCTCCCCCAGTTGCCGCCATATGTTGTCGGCAGAGGGGACTACTCGTCACGTGATCTCATGAAACCCGTTACGTTACCGGTAAGATGGCAGCGCTCAGAATTTAGTCATGCGATGATGAGCTTGTTGATGCTCTCGGTATGGTATCGGTCTTATTCCTTCAGGCAGTCGCTTCGCGCTACACTAACAAATATCTGCACGCTCGCTTGCCCTTGATACAACGAGAGCATCAATCATGGCTCAAAAAGACAATGAACAGACAAACACAGTGGGGAACCGGAAAAGCGCTGACTCACAACGGAACATTTAAGTTAACTAAGAGGAGTTTTGTACACATTACTTAAAATTAATAAATTACAGTTACCATTACTCTTGGCAAAATGTTTAATAAAAATACTCGATTTTTTATAGAAAAAGTGATTCATCGTTACTTCAGCAAGTAACCGTTACTTTCCAACTTTTTCAGGTTTTCGAAGCGCCATATCTTTCTTGAGAGATTTGCCAGCTGAACGAAGGAAGAAATATACAAGATAGAGAGAGACAAGGAACATGCACATGCACTCCGCTGGACTAACAAGCGTTTACTGAATAACAAATTTTTCTTCGTTGACTTTCATTTACTGAATAACTTATTTCCCATCGTCGACTTTCATTATTGCTTAGATGAAACAGTTCTCCCTCGTCTTTATCACTTCAGTTTGGTTTCATCTAGGCAATAATGAAAGTCAACGGAGGCAAAGAAGTTGTTCAGCAAATAAATGTCGACGAAGGAAAAGTTGTTATTCATTAAATGGTTGCTAGTCCAGCGGAGTGCATGTGTATGTTCCTTGTCTCTATCTATCTTGTATATTTCTTCCTTCGTTCAGCTGGCAAATCTCACAAGCGTGAATAACCAACCAACTCAGCTCCTGTCAATCACGCCATATCTTTCCGCCGGTTTGAGGACAAGCATTTCGTACTGTCTAATATTATATTGGAATCATCGTGTTACAAACTGTTCACTTTTTAGATCAACCACAATCCACCAGTTTTGGTAGACCGCTGCTCCGTCGGTGACTAGGTTCGAAGATTCCTTTTTATTGAGATTGTGGAAACAAAGGACTTCAGTAGGAATCATACCAAATTCGATACCAGAGATGGTAGAAATAACAAATATACGAAACTAGAGTCCAATTTCAGTGACAAGTACCAGGTGTGAAATACTTGGACTCCTCATCGCCACACAAAACGTGTTTGAAGAAGATAACATTGGAAATGATCCGTGTGGCATTAAGCGAGGTTTGCCAACAGACACGCTACTAGTACAAGTAAACCACGATCTAAGTTTATGCGTTGATGTGATTAGCCACTAACGAGTGGATTTGGCTTCCTGGCTGCGCCAACGACTACCCATCGAGTGACCAAAGTCTCGAGCTGGGCATTCTGGCGCCGCCGAACATGTCGACTGACATGTCGGGGCTAGGGTGTGGCGGCCCGCGTTCTTCGGGGAAACGGGAGAGATGCCTGGGCCGGGGTGCGCCTACGTGGGAGGTTTGCGTCCGGCGAGACTGCAGAGACGCCCCTTAACAAGAGTGCCCTTTCCTCTCGCGGGTCCTTGGAAAGGCACCTCCTCGCCACTCAAAGGGCAACAATAGCCGGTTCTCGATTACCTACAGACACTTCTCTTCTGAGATACTTAAACCGAAACATCATGACGTAAATATTTCCTTGAATAAACGTTTTCTCTTCGTGAACGATTCCTCAGCCCCGCGCCCGGACGTGAGGGCATGCTCAACCCAGAACCACATCAACTGGATGACAGCGGCTGAATGATTTGTGCAGACGCCTGGTTTTTGTGTTGAAAAGTGTTCAGCTTCCGTTTTGGGTTTGCTAGGTTTCAGTACATGATGAAGTGTGCTTAAACTGGAAGACAGAGCTGCCGGTGTATTTGGTTTTTTTTAGTGCTTCCCGGCAAAGAGCAAGGAGAAATATTATAACTCGAGAGCAACCATGGATCTGAACATGTTGCGCAGACCAGATCTGGTTCTTTTGAGTAAAGAATTGGGTACCGATTTGGGGGGAGTGCAGAGAAAACGTCTTATAATCAAAGCGATTCGGCAGTGTGGTTCCGACGGCGCGTATCTTAGGGATTGCTAGTATATAATCGAGGAAATGTTTAATACAAAGCAGGAAAGAGTTAAGAAGGAGGATGAGGAGCGTCTCTGTCATAGAGATCGTGAAGAAAGAGAGATGGCAGAAAGAGAACCGGAGCACTCTCTGGCGCATAGAGTCAGAATATAGAGAGCTCATAGAAAAAGAGAACGAGCGTCTATATCGCAGGGATTCAGAGCAAAGGAAGCTTGAACGGAAGAAGTCCGAGCTTCAGTTAGCTCAGGTAGAGCCAGAGCGTGCCAGCTGAGAGAGACCGAGCTCTAGAATAGGTCAGGCAACGCCGCGGCTGAGAATGAAATCTCTTCTACAGTTCCTTGCGACATCGGCTGCCATGCGAGGCCGCCGACAAGTTGACTCGTCCGGAAGGAGCGCAAGCAAACGATTATAACTGGGTAAATCTGCTCCCCTGCAGAAGTACCACCTTTCCGCCGACGCCTTCTGTAGCCGATTTTGCACTCAAGGAAAGAAGTCGGAAGATTCCTTTTCCAAATTGTTTTACAAACTAAAATACGACCTCATAGAGTGGCTTAAAGGAGAGGATGCTTTGGGAGACTGCGTCAAGGTGGTTGAGTGTATAGGTCTCGAACAGGTATATAACATTTTGACGGACGAAACCCGTCTGTGGGTGAATACTTGGGAGCCCTTCTTTTTTTCTCGACATTGTGTTTGCGTGGCTGTGTGCTGCCCCGGTTGGATTATGCATCTATCACGTATTGCATGATATCGCTGTTTAATAGTAAGTAATACGGCAAGTTTTCTTCTTAGTGTAGTCCCGCTTCTGTCTTAATATATACTAAACTTTTAGTATATCGTTTCAATACCTTTGATAGCACCTATAATGAAACAAAGTCTGCGGAAAGGAGGCAGCGGAGTATCGGGTATCGTTGCCGGAGTCATCGGAAAGATCTACTATAACTCTCTAATCTTCACGATCATTCGTGCGCGATATATGGATTTTACTTGGCATGAAAGCAGTGTAATTCCATTTAATAATTTCCTTTCCGTTCCACAGAGAAGTATCACTTTTGTAAATGTGTAGAGAACAAGCTGTGTGTAATGATAGTGGATTAATAAACTTTTGTGAGAGATTGAAAACAATTCTGTTTGTTCATGCATCCGTGTGAGTCGCGCCATGTATTCGTCCAAAGATAAATACTGCGGATATTGCCGATACAAAGCGAGCGCATTCGCGACATCCGGCTAGTACAGAGCAAATAAATATGCGACATCTGGCTTATACGAAAAAGTGTACTGATTTAATTACAGCTTTACCAGAATGTGTACTGTGGTTTTACATGTTTATAAAAAAGGTGCACTGCACTATCGCTCCTTTTAGTGAAGGTGTTAAAAATCATCCCTTTTTTAAGGTTAAGATTTAGACTTTTTGTTTGGTGTTTGGCTACACCTATAAAAGTATTAGTAATGTGACAGGTCATTGACATCTATAAAGGTGTGAAAACGTTTAGTGTATATGCCATTTTCTGATCCGCAAGGACGCCTAACCTACTCAGTATGCTGAATGTAGAAACACTGAATTTTCGAAGCTTCACCTGACGTCGTAAACATTACAAAGTCAAAAGTCTCCAAATCGATAATGCAGTGACGTCCTCTTAATTGAGGAGAAAAATATTGACAGCAAAGTAGGGACAGCACACCTACAGGCGTTTTTTTATAAAACAAATCTTGAAGGCTCTGTGTCCCATCTAAATTGGTAGTCCGGAGGCTGTGTGTTCTTTTTGAGGAAATCTTTAAACGCACAGTTGACCCCAAGTCGCGTGGTTTCTTCCTTTTTTGTTGCTGTTGTTTTGACAAGAAAGGAAATTGGAAAGTGAGGACCTCGGCTTGGTTTCGCGCGAGTCAAGTTAGTGTATGCCGAGACTGGACCGGGGGGTGGACGCGACACGAAAGTTGGGAGTGACAGCGGGTGCGGCGGAGGGCGGAACGCGGGAAGAGCTCAGAGCGGCTCTGCAGGCCCCCAAGTGTGCGTGCTCGTGGATGAGTGTGGTGACGAGGAGAATCGCACGGAGCATCCAAGCACAGACAGACTTCCCTGTTTCAACCAGCGTTGCAACGGCCCGCGTCACCCACACCACTTTCCGGACCCAGGTTTGCATTACTCACCCTCGGAGAATTGTATAGTACCATTTGGAGGTATTATTGTCTTTTATCTTTTTTTTTTTGTTTGTTCGTTCTTGTCTAGTGTCCAGTGTAGACAACGCCTTTGAACCTCTGCTGTGCCGGTTTTTTGTTTTTGTGTGTGAATAGCGACTGCGCGCTAAGGAAAGCTGTGTGAGTTTTTTATTTTACTTAAATTCTATTGTGTGTAATCATTATGTGTAAAAGAGCCGCGCGCGAAAAGGGCACGAGTTGGCTTGTGTTTGTTATTTTGTTTGCGTTTGGTGTATGCGTTGAGTCTTGAATGTGATTCAAGTAAATACTTTGTTATTTTAACGCAACGTCTCCGTCTCGTTCCTCGCCCCTCACAGTGAGTCCGTCCACCAAGACGTGGACCTATCGTCCGGTCAGCGGTCCTATCAAAATTATAAATTTCTTTGCATAGGATATCTTTTTTCACCGAACCTGTGACAGATCCATTAGCGCGTTGCGTCAACTGCGTCTGGACGTAAGGTGAAACGAAGTATAGTAAAATGCGACCGCTCCGAGATAATTAGACTTAAAGACAAAACAAGATTTTGAAACGAAACGACATCGGAATTTTCACGATGTTGCGAAATATCAAAAAGTTTACGAAAATTTACGGTTCACGCGTTATCACTCAACAAGACACGCCTGCCATGATAAGACCATATGTTTCAATTCAACTTTTAACTTTATTCAAACATTATAATATGTGACCATTTTGTTTCTGATGATGCGAATATTTTATTTTGTTGTGAAAGAAAAAAAAAATCGAGTTTTTATTGGGATTGGTGGGAACTTAACAGCCGTCTCGAAGATGAATTTTTTTATGAGACGGCTGATAACGTATTCAGTAGGATGCTGATTGTAAGTGACAGCGCGAGCGAGCGATGGAAGTCGTTTAAACCCGAAGTGAAATTATGGGCTATGGAGCGCTCTACCGAGCGCTTTACTCGGCCCTCTAGAAGAGGGCCGAGGAAAAGCTACTAAAGGAAGAAATTTGTAGACTATGTCATCTCGAGAGCACACAATACGGGCAGATTTGAGCTGGGCAGGAAACTTCAAAAAAGTATCTTCTGTACCGATACCCGATACCCGCAAAAAGTGTTTCTCCGATGCCAATACAACGTACAAAACCGAAGTTTATTTCCGATACAGATACTCGTACCTGTATCGTCGATAATTCGATAAATCACTGATATTGACATTATTATTAAAACTGGAAATATAATTAGTTAAGTTATTATATTTATCACTGTTTAAAGGAATATTTAGAGTATTCGTTATAGCGGACTGTTTTTGAAACGGCTTAAACGAATCCGGCCACACATCTTTTTTTTTTCTTTAGGCTCCGCTGTCGGCAAAAAAGGTTTCATTAAAACTTTACAATTGAACTGCAGCTATGGCTCCGTTCAAACAATCCCTTCCAAAAGCAGCATAGCAAGTTGTTTTAAATATTATTCTTAATACGAACCGGTTTCTGAGCACTGGACAATCCACACGAATAAACTTGAAACATTTTTATGCTTTTCTTTTGATACTGCAGTATTTACTGGGTTACCTGTGCTTTTGCTCTTGTTCTGAAATGTGCCAGCTCCGTGCGCTTAAGAAAGTCAAAAGTTAGTTCTCCAGCAATGCGTTTAACAGACGTTTGAAATTGAACCTTCTGCAATTGAAGCTAGAAGAAAAACAACTACAACAAAAAGGTGTAAGGTTTTAATACGCAATACGTTTATTGCTAATTATTTTTTTTATTTTATTTATATGCTACCATTACTTAAATGTATTAAGTGACAGAATTTGCATAAACGCCGGCCTGAAAGAGCCACGTGATGTGCCCGTGCTAAAAGCAAAGAAAATAATAAAAAGGCCTCTCTACAGGAGCAGACGAGCTTGTTGCCTTCCGTCGTGCTTGACTCCATGCACTTAAGGCTTACGAGATGCCGAAGCACTATCAAAGCTGTGAATCGGTGCTGGAGGCGGAGTTTAAGTGAAAGTGAGGTGCTTGTAAGACGTTTGCTACACCATTTAAAAAAAAAAAAGGTTCAGTTGAGTCTACTTTTTCGCAAAATACTCGGAGAGCCAGTCACTGCGATTTACGGCGGCAACTGGGCGATTGACGGGTGTAAACATATCCTCCTTCGAAACAATGACGTCTGTGCCGTAGAACTTTCATCATGTACAGACCGATTCTGCATATTTTTTTTTTTAAATATGAGTTTCCCAGAATCTCGCTAATATTCCTACAGAAACCTAAATTAGTCTGAGCAGTTGATCGGAAATAAAAACTACGCAGTCAATCGCAATCTCAAGGGGTCGATTGCAAAGCAATATTCTGTAAGCCAGTTGACGCAGTGCACTAAGTGTACAAACACCATGTCTTCAGAGATCCCAAAAGCCACAGAAGAACCGACGCCAAGAACGTCGTCGGAAAGGGCTACGCTCGACAACCTGTGGGACTTTGGGGACCCCTACGAGATTGTGAATCTCGTGAGCCCTCCAAGTGGAGTCGTGCAAGTATTTGAGCTGGACTCCTACCTCAGGTCCAGTTACGCTACTGAAGGCAGCCTAACATTGGAAGAAGAATGACACTACGTACCCAAGGCTGTCGCTCTTGGCTTCGATAAGCCTGAGCGTACCGGCTTCGTCGGGCACTGAGGAGAGATTGTTTTCCATTTCGGGGGCACTAAGGAGAACTCGTCGGGAATCACTTTTTCCGAAGACTGTAGAAAAGATGATTCTTATTGCAAAGTATGTCAAGAGAAGCAAAAAAATATTAGCTGCCATGCAAAAAAAAAAAAAAAAATGGAAAGCAGGGGGAGGGGGGGGGGGGTGTCTCAAGGTCAGCAACAAAACAGTGCTGGACAGATTGTTTGTTGTTGCTATGTCGTGTCCTCTGTATCATTGAAGAAAATCCTTAAGATATATTCTCATGGTGTCTGTTACTTCCGCTTCTGACCTTGTCTCACAGTATTGATCAATTCATTGTAAGTTGTAGAAAACACGTATGATAACTCTTAATCAATCGTGGCAAATGCGCAGAAAAATGCGCTCGGTGTGCTGAATTTGTGGGAGGTTCAGAAGGATGCTTAAAACCCTCACAGCTCAAAACAAGAATATCGCATTGTCCGTAGGCGTTATCAATAACTTTCTTTGTTCAGTATCTTATGGCTGCGGTGGTCCGCAGTGGTTTCAGCAATACTTTAGATAGGTGACGAGCCCAGCTACGTGGTGCTTCGTGCTTTCTCAACGTTGAAATACGCAATAAATTTTCATTTCAATATTACGAACCTTGATATTAAGCTTCGTCTGGCGACAGCCACGCTTCAAATAGCGCAAAAACATTTGACAATGCCACACCAAGCAGATCATGAGACTTCTATTTCAAGTCACACTTTACATTTCGGTCGAATCGTTGCACGGCCGCAGCCTTAGCGCACAATACTTTCTGGTGAAGTTACTAAAAAGGCGTACACTTTTATTGCTTCAGCAATATGTGTTAGTCGACGCACGAAGTATTGTAGCAAGGATATCTTCCAAAGTGCGGAACTTTTAATTTTATTCAAAACATTATAATTATATATACTTTGTTATAATATTTGCTTTAGTTTCTGGATTCCAAATTAAAAGACGTGGAAACGAAGAAAACGAAAAGTAATTAATTTCGGTAAGCTTTACATGCGGACGTTTGTATGGTCTCGAGTTATGTTTCACGCAGCAGTAAAGCTCGATTCAAGCTAACACGCGCTCATTGCATTGACGGAATAGGCTGACATAATCGTTTATGAAGTAAAACACATTTCAGGCGAATGAACTGAAAAGACTGAAATATTGACATGATTAATTAGTTCCGCACTATTTTTGGGAGGTGAACATTCTAGGAAGTTCAGAGTACGACATTTGTTCACAGTTTCCTTTTGCTTTTTGTTCTCAATTTAAAACGTTATTGTATTGCTGTATATCTGAAGAACCGCATTAGCCAGGTATTCGCACGTTGTTTTTCCGCATAGTAATCAAATGCGCAACGCAGATTTCTGCTTTAAGGTGAAGCACACCTTCACTAACGTTTCAGCAATATTACGTTATGCAGCGGTGTAAAACGTTAAAGTTCGGGCTAGTTTGTATTTTATGGTTAAAAATTAAAAACAGCGGAAAAACTTGGAAAACAACGAGAAGGAGAAAACAGCGCTGTGTTTGTCTACCTTCTTGTTCTTGTCCCTGTCTTTGAGCTGTTTTTAATTTTTAGTAGTCTATAGAGGAGAACTAGCACTAATTAACGGCCATCAGTACGTTGGCGCCTCGCCGTCTGTCGTGTAGTGATGGGCGACCACCGAGGCGAGACGATGGCGAACCCCCCCCCCTACCCCCTCATCCGTCCACAGATAGTTGACACATTGCGGAGGGCGCTGGTAACGTGGAGTCTGCAATAGCAAGCCCCCCCCCCCCCTTCTCCGCCCGCCACAGGACCCAGCGTGTTGGTATGGCGGAGAAGAGCGAGCGACACCCAAACCAACTCTGAACCCCGCGAAGTAGTAGCGAAGCGAGTGTCTCCTTGTCCAATAAGATGGCCCTGGAGCTCAAGTGAACAACCAAGCCGAGATAATACCAGGCGCTCACCGCGACGCATCATGGCCGTGGTCCTTGGACTCACGTCATCACCCGGACTAATGCAATCAGCGTGCTCGACTTTACCCTAAGACTCACGCCTTGATTCAGGCTCATGCTCAAGAGTCTCAAAACTCACGATCACACTCAAGATATCTCAAAACTCACGCTCATGAGTACTTCACTTAGTGCTCAAGCTCACACTCACACACATGAGTCCTCGTAACTTACGCTCACACTCGCGCTTATCAGTTCTAAAAATCTTCACTTAAACTCATGACTTCTCAGGACTCAAACTCTCATTCAAGAATTCTCAGAACTCACTTTCACACTCAAGATCAAACACAAGCTCATGAGTTCTCAGGACTCACACTCACACTCGGGACCCACGCTCACTCACAGTCACACTCATGAATCCTCAGAACTCACGATCACACTCACGCTCACAATTGTTTAGAGTCGCGGCCTCACTCAGGATCCGCTAAATTGTGACGGTGAATGTGAGTGATCGTGAGTGATTGCGCACATGAGTGAGAATGCCGAGGTATGATTTTGACACCTCAATTGTCAACGTAAAATTCAAGTAAGCCGACGGTGTTTTGTGAACGTTTGACGCCACAATTGCCAACGTGAAATACAATTATGCCGTCAATTCTACATTCTATAATGATTTCGTCATACAGTCCGGCTTCATTTTGACGTCATAATTGTCAACCTAAAGTACAATTGAGCGGTCAATTTAACATTTTAACTTCATTTCATTATACAGCCGTCGTCATTTGACGTACCCTTGTTCATCAAAATTGCAATTCGGTTGTCAATTTCACTATACTCGGTTCATTCATAACCTGAGACTGCGGTGAGAGATATGTGCCGGTGGAATGTAAGCCACCTCCCTTTCGTCACCTGACCCTGCTCTTTGCGCGTGGGTATGAGCGAAAGCATGATTAGTGCATTTCTCTCGAAACGACCGTTGCCGTTCTACGCAAGACCTAAGCTATTCCCCACAAAGCCTACCCAATGCCCGAGTTGCCGAAGACCGAACATGATCAAGATGACGAGAGACACTATAAAGAGGCCATTGAAGCGTCAGATGGCTGCATACCTGAGCTACCACGGCGACACCAAGGAGTAACCGTCGCGGAAATCCAGTCAGCTCATGGAAAGCAGCGCCGAGAAATCCTCGGAATAGGAGTCAAGCCAGGACTCTGAAAGCTCCTGCCGGTGCCCATGCGGCTTCAAGATCAAGGCAATGAGACCATCGCCAAAGTCCAAACACCACACCTGGAATAAGGTAGTAACCGTCATCTCTTTCGATAAAAGAGACCGGTCCTGTCAGGTGCGTTTCGGCTACCCAGACTCCGAGCCTCTCAAGGTGTTGAGGCGAAAGCAGGAGCTGCAAACGAGGCCGGCAAACTGAACAGCAGAAGTCATTCATCTCAAGGAACCGCCAACCGACAGCGGTTGCAAGAACTAGAGATCCCACGGTGACACGAAGGATCTCAGGCCGGACAGGGGTGACCCGACGAAGGGGCACCTGAAGACATCGTCGTTTTCACGGCATAGTGGATCTCAGGCCGAGAACTCGGATGCCGTCATGAGAGAGCGACCGAGATCCAAAAGGTTCTCGGTCGCTTGCTCCATTGGTCCTCTGCAATGATGTCATACACACAAGGAAAGTCCTACTCTTCACGTCTGCTTCAAGCTTCCCAGCTATAAACCGAGCGAGAAAGCGCCCTTCACGTCTGCTGTTCCGTCTACAGAATCCCAAACGCAGAAGCCGCTAAGCTCTTTTCTGAGTTTTCTTATTATTTGTTCGTAGAAAGGCCAGGCGTATAGTTGTTTCGCAATAAAGACTTTGACGACACGTTATGGTTGGAATATTTCTTTGAGGAATTTCCTCATCATAGAATGTTCACTTGACACTATTAATATTTCTAGCCACTAGGACCTGGCACAGATCGACGTGGAAGCGTTCTTTCTATTGTCCTTGAAGGCCCTTAGAGTTCAGCACAGTCAATGTTGCCCGGCAACATAGATAACAATCTGAAGCTGCACCCAAAGTGGATCTGAAGGCTAGAGAGTATCCAAATATGTGCCGATGTTGAAAATAGACGTTTATCGGCGCTAAAATCAGGAAAACGCGTAAGTAGGCAGTATAGAAACAGTAATAAACGACCTATTAACACTCAATGCATTCTTATATGTTGAATAGGCTCGATAATGAAGCAAGGAACAGAATAGGCGTCTGCCTAAATGTCCAGACTATAATTATGACATTTACTTTAGTGTGTGAGGGCCTGTGTTTTTGTGTTTCTGACTTGTCAGAATCCAGTAATAAATTTAAAAACAAGAGGGATTGGCGGCCGAGTGTGTTGACGCGCCGCAGGAAGTGGAAATGCTGTCCACGTTGAATGCAAGTCCGCCCTCCAGTATTTTTTTGCCTTTTCCGTTGCGATCTGGATGAATGTCATCGCAGCTTGTGTACGCGAAATCATGCCTATGTAGTGCACGTTAGGGACCTTAGGCTAACACTGGCTAATATCTTCACCTTCGCAGGAAACACATAACCCCCATTGAGGATGAATATACTCCACTTCACTTTAAGTTCGACGGCAGCTGACGCTGCAATTCAACGGAGCCAATAAGGCAATGCCTTCAGTGCGCCATCACAGCGCTTGTCGTCTCTGTGCGATTTCTATCACTAACTCAACCAACCACTTTTCGTAAAACGCCATGATCATGGGCTATTTTGTCGTTGTTGGTGTTATTATTTTATTTTCGCGACTGGTTTAGCAAGAGTTAGCAAACCCACAAAGACTACGAGCGCCTGGATGATGCGCCTTTTTTCGTTGTTTGATTAGTTGTACCTTATCGTAGCGTCAGATGCAGTTGGACTAATGGCCCGTTCACACTGGAACCGAATATGCAGGCACAAAGCGGATCAGCACGTTTTCAACCGTAAAACGGTTGATATCGAACAGTCAGCGATCTTTTTCCCCCAACCCGTTTGGGACCGACTTCTCCAAACCGCTTTTGCAAAAAGTGAAGTGCGTGCCAATCGCAACGCGACACTGCCGTCACTGGTGAGCCGTCCTTGGCTCACCAGCGACGGCAACATGCCAAGGAACGACATGTTCACGTCGGCTAGTCGGATCCGCCACGAACATAATTGACTCGTAATCTGAATTGGCTTCCGCCCCGGTAATGTAACAAACGTAAGCTAGTTTTTTTGTTTTTTTTTAAAGGTATTAACGTTTGTTGTTTTGTTGATTTGTTCCTTTTGACCCGTAAAACTTCGGAACGCGCCTCCTATCACACCATCTAGGTGACGGCGTTCGCACCCACTTCGATCGGTAGTCACGAGATCTCGACACTGTACATGAACATAACGAAGGAATGTATCGAAGTTGTGAGCGTAATTGTGCATCCAACAACACAACTGTGGAGCTGGTGTGGCACCAAAAATTTCTGAACTAACATGACACGTGACGTCTCTACCGCGAAAACGACTAAGGTTCACCTACGCAAGAAATAAAGTGTACACCGCACGACGCGTAGGCAGTACACATGACGCTTATATGGATTGAAAGGAACACTGACAGGATATTCATGCTCGCCGTTGTTTTGTAGCGTGAGCTACACTGGCCGAGGTTGAGCAGTTTATCGTGGCTCGCAAAATGAGCCGCGCTCCGTGCTGCGCAAGCGCGAGGAGCAGTGACGTCACACGGCGCACAGCTGGCCCACCGGAGCCACCACCGCCGCGGGCTCCACCGCCCCCGCGCGCGCCTCGCCGGTCTGCGCAAGCGCGAGGAGCAGTGACGTCACACGGCGCACAGCTGGCTCGCCGGAGCCGCCGCCGCCGCGGGCTCCGCCTTCACCGCGCGCGCCTCGCCGGTCTGCGCATTCCAGAGGAGTGACGTCATAGCTGCGGCAGACGCACTGGCGCCGCCGCTTGCCCAGCTGTGCGCCTCCGTTGCGCAGTAGCCAAGTCTGACGCTGCACCGGGGCCGCTTGATAGCGCTTCTCATTTTGTGCGCATAAGCTCACGCTACGTAAATCCTGGCATAGCCGAGCTAAGCCACCGCAATTTTTTAGTTGTACATGATCTATGAGAGCCCAACTACCCAGAAGAGAATTTTCTGCTCGCAATTCGGTATCTGTCCGCCCGAAAACCGCCAATCGAGAACTGGCCAGTTTTGGTCTCGCTCACTCTCTACTCCGTGGTCACGGTCCATTTTCTAAGGTTGAGACACAACCACCACACTTAATTGAAGTCGCGGGTCATTGAAGGAAATACACTCAGTATTAAAAAAATAAAAAAATATAAAACACAATTTGTGTGGCTTCTAAAAAACTTTAAATACTTTGACTGAAAAAAAATGGCACCGACAACCGGAAGCATTCTGTGCGTTCACTGCGCAATTCTCAACATGGCGTCCTATCGCGTATGATGGGACTCGCGGACTACACGGCGATGGCAGCGGATGACGGGGGTGGGACCTCTGCTTCAGAACTGTCGTTCGCGGTACCGAGGAATATGTCTTTCTTTGAAAAAAAATTTTGGACCGATCAAAACAATAAGGATTCATTCCGTACGACATGCCGGACTACCAAGCAGTTTTTCACAAAAAGGTCGCCGAGTTGTCACTCCTTTTCGGGGCTGAAAACATCGCTCGTATTACGAGCACGAATGTGTATGAGCTTGAAGGAATGCGCCAACATCAAGCACGAAGTGCGAGCTTCGAGAAGAATATGCATGCGTACGATTTTCTTACTACAGATTTGTTTAAAAACTGGGGACGGTGGAAAAGTTTCTGCATCCTTCGCAGCGGACCCAGGTTCAATCCCGAGTGTGGGCATATAATTTTTTTGTTGTGCAATACTTGGGGTTATTTACAGATTTCTCTTTTACGATTATCACATAAAAAAAGTTGTGGACGAAACGTCGCTGAACTAAATGGTATCGGACTCCAATTTCGACACCTGCGAACTCAATGTAGTCTCTTTGCACAAAATGCAAGCAGCATATAAATCGGGTAGCGTCCGCGTTCCGAGGTTCCCATAATTATAAGTGTTCTGTCAGAATTGCAGCCAGACATGGGTCCCGATCCCGTTCATCTTTCGGGAACTTGTGGAAACTCAGACGCGCAATGCCACTTTTGAATGCAGATCCTGTGAGGCATGTACCCAAGCAACATCTTTTGGGCATTCTCCTCGGAGCCGAAAACGGGCATTCACCACTCATTTCCATCTCTTCAATGAACGAAACCAGTGCTGAACAGCGAGCGAAACAAACATAACTGCAACGCAATCACGCGGCAAACGGTAGCCGCATCGTCTGCTGTGCTTGGCCGAAAAAGAAAAAAACGGATGAAGAAAAAAATAAAAGCGAGGTCGGGTGTAGCCACGTGACTTCCGGCACCACTGTATATTTCTGCGACCTCCGTGCGCAGGTTTCGATTTCGGTTTCGAGAGGTGGTGTTTCTTGGCTTTATTAAAAGTATGCGCAACTCTGTAGCAAAATAATAAAGGGGTAGTCTGCTGACAACATTTTAAATCGCCTGGCAAAAAATGAATTTTTTTTTTTTCTAAGGAGTGTCAGTATTATATTAATGTCAAACTTCAGAACCGATCGACCTGTCATGAGTGTCGCCTCCGCCATCAACCAAACCGCGACTGGCTATCACCGAAAACATTTCTCGCGCCACGAATGACGTTCTCCCAAAATGGAAACAGCGAACGACGAGTGGAACAAACTGGCAGTCGTATCCCAAAAAAAAGAAGTCAAATACTTATAAAAAAGGGAACACATAGAGAAACAAAAAAGTGTCGGGGGCATTCGCTTTTGCGGTTTAGCAGGGCTCGCCTTTCTGGGCTTTGCTTAGCGTGAGCTCTTGGTAATTGCCGGAATGGTTTCGCGGGTCTATGCTTCTTCTTCTGTTACCTGACATCGGAATACGTGCCACGAGAAGAAAATATTGCTGTGTACCAAGACAGAAAATATTCCGATTTGGATCCTTAATAAACTGAATTTTGGATTGTAAACGAAACTCCAAAAGTATCACGTGTAACCGCCGACAAACCGCCAACTGCGTCTGAGTGTGTATGAACAGGGTCACTCAAAAACAACATTCTCAACTGCTTCGCAAACGCAACTCAACTACCAGTGTGAATGCTCCATCAAAGAGATACAGAGTATAGATTCCCGCAGTCTAACGAGTACACACTTTCTTTTTCCCGGACACGTAATTGGTACTGGGACAGTCAACACAGCGAGGATGTAAAGCACTCAAAGAGGAGCAAAACAATATTGATAAACAACGGCTATCGCAGATGTTTTCAAGCGTGTACCTAAAGAGCCCCATTTATTTTTCTGCCTGACAAAATGTTATTAAGAATCGGAAGTCAGAAACGAAACTAAAACAAGTAACATACATTTATGAGCCCTCGTTAAAGAAAATCGATGGAACCTTTCCCTCAGACAGACTATCTCAAACCATGTTTTTAGCTACGTATATGGTAAGTAGTTTTGACACTGAGTATATCAGAACTTGTACGTTATAGTTCGTTCTCAGAGTAACACACCTCCTTGCTCCCTGATCGATATTCATTGCAACGCGGAGATCAAACAATGGGTGTTTTAATTGAAACTTCGTTCACCGTTTTAACTCAACGTTTTATATTTACCCACAAAATATATGTTGGGGACAATGCTTCAAACGAAAAAGGCGGCAATCGGCAAGATTGGCGGATTTTTTTTTTTTCAAGTTATTTACTTTTGAGTTGCGCAATTCGAGAAATATAGTTTCTTTCAATGATACTTAAGACGGTTTAGTTACCGTGATATCACCAGAAAGCTCAAACGTAGTTGGTTTTATTTCATACAAATTACATATGTTACGTATTGTGGGGCACACGGCCCGCCACGCAGAAGCGAGTTCCCAACTTACGGGGGGCGGTTCCCGCTGCCGCTTTCAAATGAGACAGTCTGGGCTCGCTATAGGCATTGTTCGCCTGGGTTGCTGTCCAGAGTTCCTGTCCTGAAACGCCATGGTAATAAACCCTTCCTAAGTTCGCGGAGCGAGTCGTATCGTCGATCACCTGCGGCGGGTGGCGGAAGTAGAATGGCACAGTATGATATAATATATCCCAAGCATTTGACTGAGCACATACACAAAAAAACCTAGACATTGGCTATTAATTTCATTAAAAAAATCCAGCTGTTTTTTTCTTTTGTTTTAGGTGCCGCAAGGATTGTGGTTTATCAGAAATTATAAATATAAAATATAAAAATTTCGTTAAATGAAGGGAAATAATTCTAAAAGCGTGTCGGACATGCGTTGTTAAAAGTAAGCCTTTTTGCAAAGTATAATACATTTTACAAGAAAATACGCAAACTTCAGTTAGTTTCAAGCTTACGTGTTAAGTATTAATTTTAGGAAATTAAATATATTCATTCTACAATATCGGTCAGAAGCGCACTTATGACAGGGCACAGTCAGAACGCAAAACTAACAATATACAAGGTTTAATTCCGGTCATAAAAACAAAGTACTATATTTGTATTTATACTTTCTTATGAGTCACAATCACACCTTGCTACTCATAAAAAAAACAAAAAAATTAAATTGACTTTTGACAAAATCATTTTTAATATTGTTATAGTAGAAGACATATGTTCACCAAAATCAATCACTCAATCCATCAATTAATCATTAACTCAATCACTAAACGAAGCTATCAAACTGTCAATCAGTCAATAAGTCAATAAATTACGTGTTTTATTCTTCCACCAAACATAAGGTAGGCCACTGTACACTAACAAGCTTAAACCAAATACAAATTCTATGCAACGAATTTTATTTTGTACTTATAATATTAAATTTGTCTGCGATAAAAAACTCAGTATGGGCTTACCAGTGACATGAAGGCAATTCAAATATCTAATTGTTTGCACTTATGAATTTTCAGGCTTTTGAAAAAAATACAAAAAAATCACAAGCATCATGAAGAGTTTATTCCGAAAGTCTCGCATAAGTTACCTACATTCGAATTTTAAGAAATAACAAAACAGGAAGCGGTTAAACATTCCACTCCCGGCAGTTGGGAGGCACGTGCCAGCTGTTGCCTGGGAGATTGAAAATAATATTACACGAAGCAAATCCGGAAACCTTGATATTTTGTTCTCATTCTCTTGAGGAATCATTCCAATCCTAAACGTTTTGTGAAAAATTCAAGAAAACACCTCGAACCTGCGTTTTAACTGATATGAAAGCACGTTCTTTCACGCTTCTAGATTCGAATATCTTACCAATGGCTATTTTGTCGCTTCTCTAATTACAGCGCTCGAGTCTTCGGTAACACTCTCAAAATGGATTTTAATATTTTCACTGAATTTAAAAAAAAAAAAAAAAATCATTTTTGAATAAGAACATGTTCTTTAACCCTGTATAATATTCTCTTGGTGGTAAAGATTCCAAAGTTCACGTGAATGACCCATTTAAAATTGTTTATAAGATCGCGTTCCCACGTGAAATCCTACACTATATGTCATGGTCATATCGTTTTTATAGTCATGTATCACTATATGTGAAATTCATGTTCCTTGGAACTAGCATTCAGCTGGCTTGAAAGTTGTAGCTGATTTTATGCCGAATATATAAAATTTAGAAGCTTGATGCTTGAAGACTGACAAGGTTTTAAGGTGCAACTTGGTTCAGGCGTGAGTTTCACACCGAACCATACTCGTACTAAAATTTTTGATACTTATTTTATTAAATGTTTTCTACGGGTACACAGGATACGAATGGTTACTAAATAACTAACGTCATGTGATCAGTTTTAGAGATACACTCACAAAACATTTACCAACAAACTACGTTTTATAAAATGGCGCAAAATATATCAAATTGACACATGCCTTGGTCTCTGCTTTTGTCAAGTGTTTTTATGCGTTGCGGACTGCTTTTGTGTGTTCATTTTCGCGGGATTAAAAGGGTTCATGATGCGAAAATGATTCTTCTTGGCGGAGACGTGAAGCGAAACCCAGGCCCCACAAAGGAAGATATGACCAAACAGCACAATGAAGTATTAGACGCCATTAGGGGTCTATCTGTAGATCTAAACGAGAGACACGACACACTGTTGAAATCCATCGATGAAGTAAAAGAAAACCAGAAATTCTTGTATTCCAAAGTGTCCAATTTAACAACTAGATTAGTCGCCCTTGAAGAAAAAGTTAGCTCTCTCGGGGGCCGTGGTGACGAATCCAACCTACAAGACTTTGTGATGACGACAGTTAGAAGTGAAAATGCCGCCCTAAGATCGCGATTAGACGACTACGAAGATCGGTCTCGTAAGGACAACTTGGTGTTCTACGGCATTAATGAGTGCAATGCAGAAGCATGGGCCATCTCCGAAGAAAAAGTGCGGACAATTATCTCCAATTCTTTCGGTATCCAGCTACCTGTGGATGGCATTTCTCGTGCTCACAGGCTTGGAACGTTCATAGCTAACAAATGCCGTCCAGTGATTGTGCGCTTTGCGTCTTTCAAGACCAGAGACAATATTTTTTCTCAGAAAGCTAAACTGCGTGGTACAGGCATTTCCGTCAACGAAGATTTCTGTAAAGCAACACGTGCGACCCGGAAAAAGCTTCTGGACTTCGCTAAAGCCAGCGGGCAACCTTTCTCCCTGAAGTACAACAAAGTAGTAATCGACAAAAAAACTTATACGTACTGCCCTATCACTGATAGTGTGTGCGAGAATGAAATCAACAGCGAAATGCCTGTAAATAATTCCAATGTTTCTTCTGGCGCATCTGCCAGTCAGCCGTCATCGTAGCTAAATGAGACTGCACGTACTACCCCATTCACACGGGAACTTTCCTTCTTACACTGTAACATTCGGAGTGTCATCAACAAACGCGATGCGTTATCATCGCTCATCGACACATGCCTTGCCGACGTTGTGGCTTTGACTGAAACGTGGCTGTCCGCCAAAGTAAACAGCTCAGAAATTCTAAATTGCGAAAAAAAGTTTATCTTCTTTAGATGCGATCGTGGTACTAGATCTGGTGGTGGTGTTTTGATCGCAGTTTCTGACGAGTTGGTTTCTTTCAATGTTTCACTTGCCTCTCCACTTGAATTGGTTTGCGTGTGTATCCGCATAAATTACAAGGATGTAATCTTCTGTAATTGTTATCGGCCGCCTAATTCACCTGCTGGCTTTTCCTCGGATTTATATGATGTTTTGAATAAAATACGTGTAAGGTTCCCCGCCTCACCCATCTTTCTCCTCGGTGATTTTAATTTCCCTAACATATCCTGGAACACACCTGTTCCCGTAATCGGTAGTGGCTCGTCAGAAAGCATTGCCTTTCTTAATACATGCTCTGACTTCAATTTGAGTCAGCTTGTTAAAGTGTCGACCCGCACCACGCAGTCCAGCGCTACTGTCCTTGATCTAGTACTCACCACACATCCGGATCTTGTTCAATCACTTTCGCTTTTACCGGGCCTAAGTGACCATTCTGTTATTCATTTTTGCATTTCCAACATTTTGCCTAACAGATCTAAGATCATAAAGTTAATAAGAGACTATAACAGAGCCGATTTCACTTCAATCAATGCAGAACTCGAGGCCTTTTCGCACGAGTTCTTTCTGAGGTTCTCAGAGAGAACTACAGAAGAAAACTGGCTTCTGTTCAAATACAAAGTAAATCAGCTAACCAACCGATACATACCTCTACGCAAGATTAAAAATACGCAATCACCTTGGTTTACGTCATCGTTAAGAAGATTGTTGAATAAAAAGAAGCGTCTTTTTAGGAAAGCCAAACTGTCAATGATTCCGGAAAGATGGGCTGCCTATCATCGCGCGGAAGATGACTACGCACGTGCGCTGTATCTTGCTAAGGATACTTTCTTTCAAAACACACTTCCATCGCTGCTCGAAACCAACCCGCGCAAATTTTGGAATGTGGTCAACGGTGAAGAGAAAAAGCCGATTGAATTGATTACTGATAGTGAACTTGTCGTTCCGAGAGAAAGCTGTTGTACTGTTTTGAATTCTGCCTTTTCATCGTTTTTTACTGACGTTGCATCGCCTGTGTTTCCCAATACTTCAGCGTATGATTTTTTTCAAATGGATTCTGTAGTTATTGACTGGTATGGAATATGTAAGCTTATTCAAAACTTAAAGCTCTCCTCGTGTCCCGGTGACGACGGCATTAATCCCAAATTTCTAAAAAACACTCAAGTTTATTCCTCAATAATACTGTCAAAGATTTTTTCGCAGTCGCTGGAATCATCTTTGCTCCCGGACGACTGGAGGGTGGGGAAGGTGGTTCCTTTGCACAAGTCTGGCAGCACGCATTGTCCCATTAATTATCGTCCCATTTCGCTAACCAGTATACCGTGCAAACTCCTGGAACATGTAATTTACAGTCATGTCGTACAGTTTCTAGAATCAAATTCTTTTTTTAGCGTTCATCAACACGGCTTCAGAAAAAATTACTCATGCAAAACTCAGCTTCTATCCTTTACTAATGATTTATTCTCTGCTGTAGATAGTTCATCAACTGTTCACTGCATTTTCATAGACTTTTCCAAAGCTTTTGATACTGTCTGCCACAAATTGCTATTGTACAAACTAAGTAAGCTTAATCTGGATCCTACCGTTTTAAAATGGATCGAATCCTTTCTGTTTAACCGCACGCAATTCGTAACCGCTAATGAATTTAACTCCTCTATGTGCCCTGTAATGTCTGGCGTCCCTCAGGGGTCAGTGCTAGGGCCCCTGTTGTTTCTCATCTACATTAACGACTTACCTATTAGCATTTCCTCGTCAATAAAATTATTTGCAGATGATTGTGTCATTTACCGAAACATTACGAGTCCTTCTGATCATGTCATTCTTCAATCTGACCTAGATAACATTTCTTCTTGGTGTGATACTTGGCTCATGAAACTTAACACTACTAAATGTAAATTCATGTGAATTTCACGTCATGCCTCCGATGCTACGCCAACAGTTTACTCACTTAACGACGCTCCCTTAACCCAAGTTAGTTCATACAAATATCTCGGCGTTCACATAACTGATAACCTTTCTTGGCAAACTCACGTTGACCACGTAACAAGTAATGCAAATCGTACTCTCGGGTACTTACGCCGAAACTTTTCTTTAGCCCCCTCTAGTTTGAAACTTCTGCTCTATAAAACGTTGGTAAGACCAAAACTTGAATACGCGTCATCAATTTTGGACCCTCATATAAACTCGCTCATTCTTAACATAGAAGCCATCCAAAATCGTTCTGTGCGTTTCATTTTTTCTAACTACTTCCGCACTGCCAGTGTCACATCAATGAAATCGAACTTAAACTTGCCAGAGCTCGCTTTACGCCGCAAAATATTTCGTCTTTGTGTTTTTCACAAAATCTATCATTTTAACCCGTTTCTCAGTGACTTGCTTTTCCAGCCGCCTTCATACATCTCTTCCCGCAACGATCATCATTTCAAGGTTGGCGTGCCCAACAGCCGAACCAATTTGCATTTTTGTTCGTTCATTCCCACCACATGCAGTGACTGAAACCACCTCCCCGCCGCCATCGCTTCCATCGCAGACACCAACCTGTTCAAATCTGCCATTTATAATCATATATTGTAACCCTGCCTATTCATGTTTGCTTTTGTTGTTAAACCTTTTTGCCCATTCCTCTCTAATGCTTCGGCGATTGAGAGTAAATAAATGAAATGAAATGAAATGAAATTTAAACGAGTTTTACGAATATGCAAAGAAGATATTGCAGCAGAACTTTCTTTGTTGCTCAAGGTTGCCGACGTACTGTCACCCGGATTGCAGTTCAGCGTGAAGCTTGTGTCTCGCCTCTCGGGCTCTCGCATCACCGCTGTTTGTAAAAGAAGCCAGCAGGATGGCCCGCCGATTCTCTAAATATCTTATTTTTCATGTCAGTGATTGAACTACTTATGTTCCCTTTTGCCGTCGCCTTTGACAACGCGACATCTGGTGGAGGTGCTGTATGTCGTGTGCCCTGGACACCCCTGCAAAACCGTAATACCAGCCCTCACCCACCAATCCCCATCGACATCACCCAGCGCACCGCGGGAGCCATCGCCTTCAAAGTCTGTCTCCAGGGTGCAGACTTATTGTGTTATGCTTTTTCAAAAAGCATAACAGAAGAACTGCAATGGCCAACTATAAGGAGGTACGCTTCCTAATAGCGCGTTCACACTGGAAGCGGATCCGCAACCGCGAAGCGGATCCGCGCGATCTCATCCGCAAAGTGGCTGGGATTGAACGTTTGGGGAGAGTTTTTGCAAACTGCTTCGGGAGCGAAATCTTCCAACCGCTTTCGAAAACCACGAAGTGGGAAGCAATTGCAACGAAACGCTGACGTGATGTCCGTGGCTTTCGATACAAGATGGCATCTGCCGCTGGTGAGGCATCCTAGCGTTGCAGACGACAAATAAACGATGAAACGTGATGTTCACGTCCGTCACTTGAATCCGCCGCAAAAACCCTGAATCGTAATCTTCAAGGGCTTCACCCGGCGATCTGGTTCGGGCAAGCTAACTTGTTTTTTATTCGGACTGCCAAAGCTCGTCGCTGTCTTGCTTTGTTATTGTTTGTCCGTAGAACATCAGAAGCTGCCTCCGACCGACCGAAATGTCAGCTTTTATGCCCATTAAGGCCTGAACTACTCAAAGCTTTTGACACCGTTCAGGACCGACAGGAAGGCCGATAGAGACGTGAGCCTAATAGTGTAGCCAACTCACTACCGCTGAGCTGGCGAGGTACCCGCGCTATTTCGAAATTTAACGTTTCTAGTACCAAAAGGAACTGAGGAAACCTAAACACCCAATCCTGTGCGGGCGTCATTGCTATGCGTCCTGTCCCCTAGCCCAGTGGTTCTCAAATGGGGGTCCACGAAGGTATTCTAGGTGGACGCGAAGCTCAGCCTCGTCAGTCAGCCCAGCAATAAAAGTTGTCTTGTCTCAGATTGAGAAGAAACGTTCCAATTTTCGAGTGAGTTTTCTCGTGTATATGTCACCAAGAGAAGTCTACATCAAATTAGCCTTTAGTTACATTCAGTTATGAAATCATTTTTTGTAATTAAACCATAACATTTCCTTCCCCTCACCACGAAAAGGGCCCTCCATCATATCCGCCGATTCACAAGGGGTCTGCGAATCATGAATGCTTGAGAACCACTGCCTTAGCCTTTCCAGATAAGCGGCCAGGGTGTAACTGCGCCCTTTAAACACCCTCGGAAGCTCCTGCCGCAGGCTTTGCAGATACGAATACGCAAACGAGTTGAGGTACCGTTCTTCAGTCAGCCACGCCGTTCTTGAAAAGAAATTACCATATGTCACCGGTCCGAAAGCGCGGGGTTTCATCGCCCCTGTATTCCCAACATGTATGCACAACAATGAAATGGCTCTGTCGTTTCAAGAATCGGCGAGGAGGCAGAAGCGATTTCGGTTCATTTTTTAATCGTTTCTGCTTTAGCGAGCTGAAAGAACATGTCTAAATAGGTTTTTAAAATGACAGCTGTGGAATGCTAAGCCGGTATTCGGTTTTGCGACTATTTCTTTGTACTCTTATTGTAAGCTCGTATCTTTAGCGCATGCTGCCTCATTTCATCTTTTATAAATTGTGAAATCTCTGACCAGATCCTTTGTCGAAATTTTGCCTTTTACGTTTATTCACCTAAACTGCGGTCAATTATGCAACTGATTATTAAGTCAGATACATTCTTCTATTTGCTTTTGACATCTTATTCCGTCATATGGCATATCATCTCTATGCGCTCTCTACCGATATCTGGATGCATACACATAACGCTGCATAAACATTTTTGCATTTAATAGGTTAAATACATTTTTATTACAGAAATGATTACTCTCCTACCTATACGTCAATACAGGATTTAAAAAAATATATATATATATATATATATATATATATATATATATATATATATATATATATATATATATATATTTATATTTTGACCAAGCTTTTCTTACCGATTATAAACGTATTCCCATACCTTGCAACATGACTATAATTTTTGAAGTGATTAAAAGGACCACTGAAGAAAATTTAGAACAATTAAACTATGCCTGTGCACCAACCTATCCGCCGACCGCTCGGTAAGCGAAATGTCTACAAAAAGAGCATGCATGATAATGGTGTCAAAATTATGTTTGCCTTGAAACTCGAGTCCCATATGTTACCGTAGGCAACACGTTTCACACGCTAGCGCCAAGCTCATTGCGCGATCGCCGTTTTTATAGTTACCTCGAAACATTTTCGCCCTCGTCAATAACCGAACCTCCTTTTGTAGGTGCTAGAGATTTTCTCATGGAACGCTATAAAGGAAATTAGGCGCACTGCCATCTTTAGTAATCAGGAAGGGCCGTTTAAAAAAGGCGCCGCCTGGAAAAAGGCCGGAGGTAGCTGTGACACGTTGGATAAAAAGAGCCGTTTAGAGCGAGCCGGATAGAGCGGGCTGGATACAACGGGCGGGATATAACGATCCGAGTAAAATCGTGACGGATAGGAGGCCGGTTATACCCCTGACAAGTTGGACCTAATTTGTCACGGTAATTACTGGCCTAATATCTGGCTTTAGATTAAAAGTGTAGGTGTCGCATGCTCCCAAATACTTCCAATAATTTTAACATTGTCCAAACTTGACCGGCTAATATCAAGGATTGCGACTACACTTTCAGTGTCGGTCTATATAAAGCTGAAAAATTGAAAAATATGTCATGCGAAAAACCAAGGGAGCATGAATTGCAGGATACGTCCAATCGCAGATACCGTGTACATTAAAAAAAAAACAAAAAAACATTCTGCTTCCTGTGAAGGGTCACGGCTGTTGTTGGATGATGATGTGATTACAGAAATGTTTCAGCTGCGCAGTTCATTCGACTGGAAGTGTGCCACGGGAATTATATATGACCTCCACGATTATTTTTTATTTTTATTTTTGAAATAAATAAAAAAAATGAATGATCTGGATCAAGTCCTAAATTGACACACTGGCTGGAGGCGAGTTCCACCCGAGCAGTCACACAGCATTTCAAAACCATATTTTTCGTTCGTCTTTAGAGAGTTTAAGTTCGGTCCGCCTTTGAGGCGCGGCGACACTGGTGTACGCAGTAGATGTGAAATCTAACTAGTTCGGTACCATTGTAGCCTGTCTACTTTAACGTGCATCACGCAGTGGTGATATACTACAGCATGCCGCTATGACAGTCATCCACATCAAACCAGGCGGGGGCGGTGACTGAACCCAGAAAACGCAGTACCCGTGTGCATCTGTATCCTCTTTGTGTCGCGCTGGGGCGATATCTATATTCCAGTGCAGGTACCTATTTTCTAGGTTTCACTGGAAGGGCACTTGCGACATGCAGAGGAAATCATACTCTGAGGACATTTTCGCCATCTAGTGCCAGGAGAGGTCAACCGGTGGGCTTTTGTTAGTATAAAAGAACTCGATCAGCTTATTCAGCAGAGTGTCGTTTAGTGATACGGACGCGTTTTCCTCCGAAGATGAAACTTTTGATCAACTCAACGGCAGCGCATTTTATGAGGTCAGCTGGTCGCAGAATGCGTTCGTCCCAGATTATCGCTGGCCAACCGCGGACGCCTGAAGGTATCATGATGTCCAGGCAGAAAGAAGTGCTCCACTTGCCTGTATTGCCTCTCCAAGATCTGCTTCGCAGACACATGGAGTGTGTGAAGCCAGCGTTGACAGATCATGAGCAGGACGAATTTCAAAAGGTAAAAATTGGTTTCAATTTAGGTTTTTTGCTCTGAGCACCACAACCGGAATAAAAACGTCGCAGATTTTTCTGGTAAAAATGAGCTGTCAGCGATGTTATTCTTCGCTACTCTGTTTGTGTTGTATTATTATTGTTTATGTAAAAAGCTCAACTCATGGTGCGACGCTAGATAGTATGCATATTACTTTAAAACACGATGCTGTTTTATACATGAACTTGTGTTTTGAGAGCAGTATATGTGGACACAAGTACTACTATTGGTGCCCATTTCAAACGTACACTATTATTCTTTATTTACCGACATCTCAAAAATGCAAAAAATATTGGGTTGTGTATCTAGAGAACAAAACCCCCACTAAGCAACAGCAAACGAAAATTACGCACGGCGTGGGGCAGTTAAATTAATTTGGCAGGCACCAAACACCGTCTACATTTTACCACTTTAACTATCCACAGTGTTCAGCAATTTCAACAGCGCGATGCACATTCTGAGATCCAGGTTAGTTGTCACGTGACTTTAGCCACATTAGTGGACTATACAAAGTTCATTAATGTCGCCAGATCTTTAATGCTGATTGACGTCTCGCTGTGTATATGTGAACGCTTCAGAGTATATTTTGTCAATACAGAAGTTTGCGCTAGCCTAAAGTAGTCGCCCATTCAAACAATGCGCACACTGGTTCTTCCACGAAATAAGATATACGCACAAAAATACATTTGCCATTTTACGGTAGGCTATTTTTGAAATATTTGATTCATTCGAGAAGCTGGTGTCCGGCACTTTTTTTAAACATTTCATCCTCATCGTATTTCCCATCTCTCACAATCAACCTCCCCACAAATGACGTAAGGTCAAGGTGGTGGAAAAATCATTAAAATACGTCTTAAACAAACGAAATATTTGCAGACTGAGTAGGATGCTTCGTTAGTTTCAGCTTCTTTGATCCAACCTTTTACGTGACCGGAATCAGGACACCAATTGTAAAGTCATAATTTTAAAAAGAAATTAAAAAATAAACACGAACACAGATTGATACTTTTATTTTTTTTTTTCAAGACACACCTGCAAAGCATTTCAGATACTCCTTCACCGATAACCAATCAAAACACTTAGAAACTCTTTGCAACACAAAACTTTATTTCCGCTCATTTGCTCGATGAAGGTGCCATAATTGAACAGCTCCAAAGTTCAAAACTCTTCGAAAGCCCGACACAAGAGTAGACAGTGCAGTATATACTTCAGATCTTTCAACAAAGTTATGTCGGTCCTCGACGCTATAGTTTGTGCTGTAGTTGGAAACTTTAAAAAGGGTAGTACATAATTCAGCCTCAGGCCTTGAACGTGCGTCACGCATCAGCGAAATACGATCGCATTCAGAAGCGATGAGCAATAAGATTGGAACGGCTGGCGTGTCGGTTGAGCCAAGGATCGCTGGATTTTGCAGCGAGAGATAGCGCTCACGCGCTCCGAGTTTAAAGCGCTGGATTCGCAAGCTCCCTAGCTCCTGGATGATTGGCTTCGCAATGAATATGTTTGGCTAGACCTTGCTGGCGGAAAAAAGTAAAATAAAGCTCTAATACTGCTCGTATAAAGCGAAACTAGAATAACTTACGCGTCGCAGACCCAGCCATAAACTGCTGTTGTATGACGATCATCCATGTGATATCCATTTTGTTGCTTCTAAAATTACCCAAGCATCAACGAGAATGGCGGGAATGTAAGTCTACGTGTCGCACGCATCCGCATTGCCTGCATTCAAGACGAGAAGTTTCCGTATCTCTGCCTGGTAGAATGTTGTTGTACAACCAAGGGTGAGGATACTTTAACTTCCTCTGCTGGAGCAACTACGTTCAATGCCAAGCTTCTTTGCACTGTGAAAATTTAAACATAACCGCATGGGTAGTACGTGCACCATCACAGTCAGGTAAAGGCCGTTTATAAAATCAAAACAAACATATCAAGGCGCTTTAGATTGAGGTAGAGTGGCTGTATAGGCTTCCTACGGGAGCAAGAGTTTCGCGTTCATCCCCGTAGCGCGGCTTTCCAGCACGGTATTCGGAGTCTGCTCCTGACGTGACCGAATTCGGCGAATAGCGGCACCGCGCGTTCGAGGCGCGCGTCGCGCTCAAAAGTAAGAAAACATACGCTGGGTCACGCGCAATGTCTACCTTTCTGCATAACATTTTAGTCTGCTCCTCAAGTGAGCGGATCTAGTGGTGCGGTGGCTCATTCTAGAGTGAGGAAAACACAAGCGCCCCTAGCAAGCTTCTCAAGGAGAATAACAAATACAAATTAAATACCCAAATAAGGAGTTCAGGAACGCACGAGCAAGATCCAGTTTTTTTTATGCTTTCGGTTTAGAGCAGTTAGGGCTGCCATAGCCTCTTCCATACTCACAAAGCCTCGCAGTTCGACGACGGAGCAATAGAGTGCCCGGTCGCAGATTTAGAGCGCGAGGATCTGGTAGCACATAGCATTTCTTGAGGAACCTGGGCGGCAGCACCGTGGCGGCAGCGCACAGCATTTGCAGTAGAGAGGACCCGAAACATGGTTTTCAAACCCGACGAGAAAAGAAGCGATAGCGCGAGGAGCGCGAGGAGCACGAGCGGACATTCCATCACTCAGGAGAAGTGTGTTTCGGCATCTCGCCGCACTGGGGCGCCTGTCAAGTGGCTCTCCTTTCATCCGTTGTCTGATGCTGTACCTTTTCAATTTCGGCGACCTCTTCTTGGGGTGATCTGCCAGCCATTGTCAGTATAGAGCAGGCTATGGTGCTGCAGACGCCAGCACGTGGAGCGCGTGTAAATACACTTGTAGCACACTCCATGGTGCTTGCGCGTGCTGACGACAAAATTCCGCACTTTCTTTTTGCAACGTGCATTTTGCACTAATAAGATAGAAGGTCTTATTAGATTATTAATGTGAGGCTGTTTTGACCACGCGCTCTAAAGATGGCCCTGAAACATTACGTCCACTGAATATTCACTAAAGAAGTTTACTGTTTCTTGTCGTTCTCAGTCACGTGTGTTCCGTATGTGATATGCGGGACAAAAAAATACTAAAACATTTAATCTAGGATATGCGAGAGAATATAGGTGAGGCAAAAAGAGAATATATGACAATCGGGCATTTTTTGGAAACATCTACCAGCGGCGTAGAGATATCAAAACGTTGTTTTACAACGTACCAGATGTGATGACATTGAAGATGGCTGTGCCCTTGTGAAAAAGGTGCAAAAGGAGCGTTCACTGGCGCCCATAGCTGTGTGCGCGACTGCTGATCTCGTCCTGACGGCGAGCTTCAATAGTTTCTCTGTGACATTTATTCCGCACCATCAAGATTCCCGGCCTCAGCATCTTAGTAATGTGAGCTCGTTCTAAAAATGCGCTCTCAACATCGCCCTTAAATATGGCCTCCAGTGGACACCCCCTACTGAAAGTGCTGCCGCATAAACCTTTTTGGTTCATGGCGCGTTCCACAAGCAGAACCATACATAGAGGTAGAGTTTGGCCAACTGGCGGGCACTGCTGCCAACTACGTCACAGATACGTCACGCCCCAGTTTGACGACTTCGTCCCAACCGACGTGAGGGACCTATTCTTGTGTGCTTTGCTCTCGGTTTCCGTTAGCGTATGACTGAAATATTTTGTTTGATGTCCGCCGCTAGCAAAATGTACCATCTCTCTTTGTTATTCGGGAGCTAGAGTAAGTAGTTACCAGTGCGTCGCGCAAATTGAGATATTTTCACTTTTTCTTCATATATCTCGTTTTTGAGCGGAGCACGACGACTTCTAACTCTCAGTTGAAAAACTTTCGGCAGAATTTTTGTGCTAGCGAGCGTAGACAGGTAGTCAAGGCTTTACTGCATGCCATCATCACACGGGATATTCTGCAGTTCACCCGCTTTTGACCTCAACTTTCTTGGACATCAACGCCTCGGCGCATAGCAAAAATTAGAATTTCAACTGGACAAATGCAGACATCGCAATGTTCCCCGGGAATATTTTACATCAGAGTTATAAAATATCAATAAGCTGTAACTAAACTTTGGACGCGTTTAGTTATTAATCCCCGGCTATATTATGTTTTTAATTTAATCATATTCTGTAAACGAAAGATTGTCTAAATGGTGTGCCGATTGGCAAATGTCATTGAATTTATCAAAGACTGTTTGTATGTCTATTACTCGCAAGAAAAGTCCTTTACTTTTTAATTATTCTATTGGTAACTGTAGCCTTCTTAGAGTTTGCTCATATAAGTATCTGGGTGTGACTATAACATCCGACTTAAGGTGGAACACGCATGTTAGTAACATATGTAGTAGAGCAATGAGTAAGTTGGGTTTTCTTCGCAGGTATATGAAGCATGGCTCCCGTGAGACAAAGTTATTATTATATAAAACTCTGGTTAGGACAATGTTAGAATATGCTAGTGTCATCTGGGATCCCCACACATCATGTTGTATTTCAGAACTCGAGAGAATTCAGAGATTAGCGGTGCGTTTTGTGTACAATATGTATTCCTCGTATGTGTCCCCCACAAAACTTTGTATTGAGGCGGGCCTGGAAACCCTACTGGAAAGAAGGAGAATGAATCGTCTAAAATGTCTCTACCTTATCGTTAACGACGAGCTTGGTATTGACAAAGATGATTACATTACATTTTTCTGCCCCAGGTCTACTAGGCATTTTCACAGCAGAACAATAAAACCATATAGTTATAAAAATGACGCATTTAAATACTACTTCTTTCCTCGAACAATTATTGATTGGAATAGTTTGCCACCTGATGTTGTAAATACTACTAACCTTTTAGATTTTTGTTCCAAGTTATTGCAGCAAGCGCAACCTGTGTGATATTATGTTTCATCCACTCCTGTAACAACCTCGAAAGAGGTTAACAGTATTAATAAAGAAAGAAAGAAAGAAAAGAAAGACTTAATTTTCGCGGGCTCGAATTTTCGCGAATCGGGCCGAAGCTTGAAATTTGAAATTATTCGCGGGTTCTAATTTTCGCGAATCGAGTGTAGCTTAAGTAGCGTTCATATATTGCCCGAATTGTTCGCGGGACGTATTTTTCGCGTTTGTAGGCGATTCGCGAAATTCGCGAAAATTAGGTCCTCATGAAAATTTAGTAGTTTACAGTATAAGGTCACATTTAAAAAATTGTATTTTTTTTTTCTTGTCAACATACACTAATGTTCTCAGGACTGTAATTGCCTGGGAATCATAGAACGCCATTCAAGTGTAATTTTTATATTTCCTTAAAACCTTTTATTTCATGGAATCTCCATGAAAGAAGGTAATGTTCTAGAAAAAAACGTTCGTTTATTTGTACACTAAGCTAAAGACATTCGTTCAGGATGTTAGCTTTGTGGTTAATTTGTTTTTCTTAATAGCATTTCATCTCCGTCACACGTAATCGTATCAAATGAGATGGCTTGGGGGAGGCGGTACACCTAATATAATGGATGACTGAGCCGTGCATACCTACCTCCAGCCTCAACCGAGCTGTTTCTTCAATGAGACAGCGATTGTTATCTGAACGACTTCTAGAAAGCCGGGGACTTATGAAATAAACTTTGAGCGACTCAGCGTTAAGCAAGTATTCACGAATGGTAAGCTAGCCCGGTTAAAATTATATAGAAATTTAATCGTCTGAACGTTTCTAACAGTGCTGATATTCCACCATCCGTCTTGGTATTAGTGCATAAAAAATAACAAGACATAAACACAGCAAATTGACTTTTTATGCGTAAAACAATATTTCTAGGAAGTCAACAAATAAATCTTCAATTCATTCACTTCATGGTTTTGAGTGGAAAGCTCCCTGCCTTTCTCTCCAAATAAAAGCTGCACAGCACGTAGCAAAGGACGCCGCTGTTTTCCGCTGGAAATAGTCGCACTAAGGACTTGATCACTACAGGACCCGCATCATAAACTTATAAGAAAGCAACCAGTCCAAAAGCATGTACCCCGAGGTCGAAGCTAATGACCCTTACCGGTATAATCGAAACAGGGACGACGGCTCCAGTCTATAAAAACAAGTTTCAAGTCAAGGCAAGCTTTCTTTCATCTCTAAGTCGGTAGCATGTCGTGGGCGTCCACCTGATATTTATCAAGTATATATAGGGTGGCTGAAGTCACCAGGCTCGATCTAAAATGGACCGTAAAAATCGACGCCTGCACGTAGCAATCTAAACTTTTCGTCAAAGGTATATTTCACAGGTTGGTTTTTTTTTTGTAAAATTACAAAGCGTAGTTCTCTTTCTGTAAAAAATAAGGCCAAGAAACTTGCCTGGGTCAACGGCGGGCGGCGACGCAGACGACCAAGTCGAGGTGCAGGGTGTGTTTGACGCTCCAATTGATAGATGGCGCTACCTCGTTGTTTCGGTCAGAGCTCTGGTTTCGGTTTGCTTTTAAAGAAATATCGAAAGTGCCCGCGTCGACCGTGGTTTATTGACACGAACATAATCTTTTTTGTAATCTACCTTTGGCTTGAAAATAAATGCAGACAATGATAGCAAAACTTCAAGTAACAAAAATAAAAGAAAACGCCGTTGCATAACGACAACGCTGACAGCGCTCTTGCAGCCGGCGGATTTCGTCTGCGTGTCGTCTGCTTTCTTTCGCTGGTCGGATGCACCTGCGGACGCTGCTCCCTACGCCATCTATCAATACGAACGTCAAACACACTCCACTATTGGACTTCGTCGTCTGGGTCGCCGCCCGCCGTAGACCCTGGCAGGTTTCTCGGCCCTATTTTTTTACAGAAAGAGAACTACGCTTTGTAATTTTACAAGAAAAACCGACCTGTGAAATACACCTTTGACGGAAAGAGTAGATTGCTACGTGCAGGCGTCGATTTTTACGGTTCATTTTAGATCGAGCCTGGTGACTTGAGCCACCCTATATATTGACGCAATTTTAATGCTAAAGCAGTACCTGTCCCATGGCGGGAAGCCGGCGTTCTCTGTAGCCGTTGTCTGTAGCAGCGAAAAACGGCACCTAAATTTCCATTGACTGAGCGAATCCGCACCTGAAATCTCATTGGCCAAAACACGCCAAACCAGATGCTTCGCCACGGAAGCCGTGGAGCCGGCGGGGGCGCCGCGCCTGCGCATTGGGGGAGCGCGATTTCACCGCCGAATAGCCGTGTGAAGAAGGAAGACGTTGCGCGCTGCTTGTAGGAAAGCGCTGCGTGTAGGAATGTTTTTGCATTCCTACACGTAAACAGTCTTAAGTGAATTCCTTTATTTTTTGTTTCTTTTGATATAGAAAAAACAGAAACCTTGACGGCTCAGGTTTGAGTATTGAAAGACCCAACAAACTAGCCCCTTTTAACTAGAACACCTAGAAACTAAGGTTCGTACAGAAGTTAATATTTGGCACTGTGTGCGCGGGGGGGGGGGGGGGTGAGGGGGGGTGCAGGATCGGTAATGGCGGACAGGCGCGCTTCGTTCGCTCGCCATACCCCATTGCAATGTGGTCGCTAGGCGCGACCGCCCTCCTGTGGGAGGAGCCAAGAGTAAGCAAGAGGTCAACAAGGACAATAAATGGCCAAACTCCTCCCCTATATATGGCTCTGCCCACAAGCAAATGCGCGTGTCCCTATTGGTCAGAAAATGCTGTCAGCGACGCCGTTCCGTTTGCTAACATTCCCATATTGATTTGCAGTAGAGGCCGCCGTTGACGCGCCGCCGTTGACGCACTCTATTTGCTGAAACGTTTCGTCGTTTTCAGCTCACGCGCATCCCGACATTCACCACCTTGGTTTTACTTGTAAACATACTTTTACATTGCCACTCACAAGTAACTGATTACTTGTAATTATTTACATTGTATTGTAACATTTTACGCTTCAGTTACTTTTCTTTTGCGATGTCGTACCCTGTAACTAATTACTCTTCTTCAGTAATCGAATATGTTTGCGGAAGCGCTAGAACTATTGAGTTGACTTATCTTTGCATAAAATATTGCTCTGTCTGCCCATGCATCACTCGTCTATGTGCCACCAACGTTGGAGAGACTTTTGACCCCCAAACAACTAAAAAAGATACCAAGATACCAGAAGGATTGACATGCCAACGCGATGAGCGACGTTTCGAATATCGAGCTGTCGAGGGTCCCTCGTTTCCTGTGTACGGGTTGTTACGATCCGGGTTTGCCACGCCATAGACGAGTGTGTTCTACGCTGACTTCATCTAGCCACGACAAAGATCCTCGCCCCCTCCCATTACATTTCGAAAGGGTGCAGCTGTTGAAGCTCAAAAAGGTGTCAATGACAAGAAGTAACAAAACGTAACCACTTTGAATAAACGTATGCAGTTTTAATTTCCTAATAAAAAGTTAAAAATGTAACGTGAATAGTAATCAGTTACTTTCAGGTGATGGTCCCGTTACTTTGTAATGCAGTAATGTAACACTGTATTCGCACTATTTTTAATAAATTAATTGTAAATGTAATCGATTACTTTTTTTCGGTAACCCGTACAAGGCTGCTGGTGTACATTGCTAGCTCTTGACGTCATTGCATCCTGCTCGTTGACAGTCCTACTTCAACATCACGAACAGAACGAGTGCGGTGGTGCGAAACGTATGCGGTCACCGACGTGAAAACAATGCAAGCCGGTTATGCTACGTGAAGGGAATCCACCGCTTTATTCGGGCTGCACTGCGCGATCACACTCGGCGTCAGATTTTCCCTACTCCATCTGAACGTCCCTCGCAGCTGCCCGGGGAACGCATGAAAACTGTGCGTTGTTTCATCTTTCCTCGCAGCGCAGCGCATGCTACAGGCCAATGCGATGAGGGGTGCATCTGAAATCAAGCGCTACCCTATTGAAAAATTTTATATGTATGAGAAATGTCTGTGTCCAATAAAGATTTATGAATCATAGAAGATATTTAAGAACATAAAAACCATATGACAAACTTCTGACAATTTATATTATAGGCGTCTTATATGGTTCTTATATGTTGTTATATATATTATATAATTACTATATAGTCATTATGGGGTTCTTATATGTTCTTATATATCTTGTATGACTCATGTGTGTTTCGCGGACACCAGAAATTTCTCAAACAAATGGCTTTTCACTATGGTAATCCTCTTATATATGTTGATGCATGTATAAATGAAAAATATGTACGGTAGCGGAGCTATACTCATTGAAATTTAATGAAGTATAAAATGCACGGGTAAAATACATATTTAATACATATTTCAGCTTGCTACTTAGAGCTCTCCCTATTGGAAAAACCAACAAGAAAATCAAGCTGGTTTAGCTGGCTTTTGAGCTGGTTCGAGCTGGTTTAGCTGGTTTTTAAGCTGGTTTAGCTGGTTTTTAAGCTGGTTGAAGCTGGTCATGCTGGTTTAAGCTGGTTCGAGCTAGTACTGCAGCTGGGCAAGCTGGTTATGAAGCTGGTTCAAGCTGGTTATGAAGCTGGTTCAAGCTTGTCAAGCTGGTTCGAGCTGGTCTAGATGGTAATCAAGCTGGTCCGAGCTGGCACTGCCGGTGGGCAAGCTGGTATTTGAGCTGGTTCAATTTGTCATGCTGGTTCGAGCTGGTTTCGAATCTGGCCCAAGCTGGTTCAAGTTTGCCAAGCTGGTTCAACCTGGCCAAGCTGGTTCAAGTTGGCCAAGCTGGTTCAAGCTGGCCAAGGTGGTCTTGCTGGGAGCGCGCACGCCAAGGTCGGCGAGAGCTTGTCGAACTGGTATTGCCGGGAGCGCGCGCGCCAAGGTCGGCTGAGATGGGGACGATGCCACGTCCTGTTCTTTGTCCTTTCGTTTTCGGTAGACGGTCGACCGGGCGCGTCAGGCACGCTCCGAGCTTCCTTTGTGTGCGAGAAAGGAGAATTTGGGACACCTTTGGCTATCTTCGGTAGATTTTCGAAGGGACGGCTGTGTGCGCGTTGTTTGGCGACTACTTGAACGGCGGTGCAAGCGAAGCGGGATTTAAGGAGACAGCGAGCGGCAGTCCGTTCAGCGTGGGAAGAAGTCAGATGCCCCGACTTAGGCGTCGTTTTGTGTCTTCGAACATCTCTGTGCTCGTGAATAACGGTGGTGCCGAGGAGTATTGCCAATGCCATTCAAGCCACACGGATTTTGAATTGAATTGGTTTTATTCAGACACAAGGTCTCGGATGACAAGGCAAAAGGCAGATGGGTTCTGCCTGACTTGGCCCTATCACCAGTTTACATTGCTCAGCGTATAGTACGACACGTTGTAATATAAACACAGAAACCACGGGGAAACAGAACGGCCCACAAATAAAGATCAAAACAACATAACTTATACAGTAGTCATGTCATAACAATTTTCGGGGACATAGGATGCACTAGAATAAATGAAGCTCAACCATTGGATACAAACACTTTTTAAAAAAACATTCATTCAATGGGACATGATAGAAGGTACCGTTTAATATTTCTTTTAAAGGTATGCTTTGAGCCGCATTCATGAATCATTTCTCTTACGGCCGGATGTTTACTTAAGAAATCAGGAATTAAGTACGCTAATTGAGTATGTCCGTAATTCGTCCTTGACCAAGGTATTCTATAAGAGTCATAACGAAGATTGTATTGTATATTTCTAGCAAGGAATGCGTCAAAAATGTGGACTGGTCACGATTGAACTCATTAAAATTGTAGATTGAAAGTTTAAGCTGGAATAACTGACTAATATTAAGGAAGCTATGTTTTAAAAAAACGGCGTTGTGTGGTCGGTGCGCTGAAGATTTTCAATACAACGTACTGCTCTTTTTTGCAAAACAAACAGTCTATCAATATTTCTCTTAGTCGTTGAACCCCAGACTAGTAGACAGTAATGAAGGTGGGAATGAACTAGTGAATAATACAACTGACGTCTTAACCAGCCTGGGACAAGTGTTCTTATTTTGTATAAAATGCCAATAGATCTAGAGATGCTTGCATGAATTTTATTTACATGTGGAGTCCAGCTTAAATTTTCTTCGAAGAGAAATCCCAAAAATTTGTAGATAGTGACACTCTCTATCGGAGAGTCTTGGAATTTTATAATAATTTCGCAGTCATCCGGTTTACTTCGCGGCTTAAATATTATATATTTAGTTTTTGTAACATTTAACTGAAGCTGATTGGAGTCTAGCCAGGACGATAACTCGCTCAGCCATGTATTAGCAGAAATTTCAAGATCACGCAGACATGGGCCAGAGAAAAATAAGCTAGTGTCGTCGGCATACAAAACTATTTCAGGAGTTTTAGGTATACGTACGATATCATTAATATAAATAATAAAAAAGAGAGGACCTAAAATAGACCCTTGTGGGACACCGTACGAAATTTGTTCTAACTTAGACCTGTAGCCATTAAGACTAGTATATTGTAGTCGACAAGATAAGTAGCTACGAACTAAATCTAAAGCAACACCTCTTATTCCATAAAACGGTAATTTATAGAACAAAATATCATGTTTAATCGAATCAAAGGCCTTTCTGAAATCCAGAAACATTCCAATAGTGAAATGTTTGTTTTCAAAATTATTAAGTATTTTTTCTTTGATGCTAAGTAGAGCCATTTCGGTTGACTTATTCTCCGTAAAACCGTATTGCTGAGTAACAAAAGCATTCCTTTCACTAAGAAACTTTGAAAACCGTTTTTTATAAGAAATTCTAGAACCTTTGAAAACAAAGGAAGTACAGAAATAGGCCTATAGTTGTTAATGTTGTCAAAGGAGCCTCCTTTGTGTAGAACAGCCACTCTTGCAATTTTCATGCCATCAGGAAAAATGCCCGTTGCTAATGCGTTATTGCATATATGCTGCAGAGGAAAACACAAGAGGTCTGCGACAGCTATAATTGGTATAGCCTTGATGTCATTCTCTCCAGCTGCGGTGTTTGTAGATAAAGATTTAAGGATTGAATATATTTCTTGTTCATTGCTTGGAGCCAAGAAAATAGTGTCGACAGCTACAGATGAAATATATTTGTCTAAGCTTTCGTTCGGATCATGTGGCTGCAATGACGCACCTGCGTTTAAAAAATGGGAGTTAAATTTGTCTGCCAGTAAGGCATCGTTATACTCAATACCATTTAGAGTTAATGTATCTGGAATCTTACTCTTGTGTTTTCCAATTAGACTTCCTACTGCACCCCAAAGTTTTTTTGGTTCATTCGAAATAGATGCAAACTTGTTTTTATAGTACTCAACACGTGCTTTCCTGAGGTCCTTATTTAATTTATTTCTTATTTGTTTATATTTAATTAATATTGTCTGGTCCCTTAGTCGAATAAATTTATCGTAGAGTTTGTTACGTTCATTAATCCTTTTATACAGCTCGCGAGTAACTCACGGCTTCCTAGACTTCTTATGATATATTATACGTCGAAGAGGAAACGCTTCATTGTAAATGTGCTTTATTTTCTGCAAAAATATGTCGTAACACAAATTTGGGTTTTCTTCATTAAAAACGTCATCAAAACTGGTATTCCCTATCATGTCCCGGAAAAGAGCAAGAGCATTCACGCCGAAATTGCGTCGTAGTACAGGAGGGTCACGGATGTTACACTTTTTTTCTTTTTGACCAGAGGAAAAAAACAATATATTGGCAAATGATCACTTAGATCGAATGTAAGAATACCCGAGACAACATCCTTTGGGTCATAGCTAGTAACACACAAGTCGATCAAAGTTTCACTTTCAGACGCTAGTCTTGTTGGTGAATGAATGACGTTTGAACAACCAAAAGATTCAATGACATCAAGAAAACGTCGGCAGGAACGAGTAGATGAAAGCAAATCAATGTTGAAGTCACCAACTAAGACAATTGGCAAATTGAGACATGACACGTAGTCTAGAATTTCATTTACAAACTCAAAAAATTCATTTATATCGCCCGATGGGGGCCGATAAACTGAAGCAATCAGTGTCCCAAGGCACTTTACAACAACCGACTCATAGTGGTCACTCATCTGCGTAAATTCGGGCAAGACTACATACTCAAGGTTATTTTTAAAATAAAGCAAGGTCCCTCCTCCCTTGCGATTTCTTCTGTAAATCCCTTCAGATTTATATCCTGCGAAATTGACTACGTCGTGTTCCCTCGAAATCCACGTTTCAGTAAATGCCAATAGATCGAATCTGTGATCTAAAGAATCCAAGGCTGTTTCTATTTCAAACCATTTATTTTGTAAGCTTCTTATGTTGATATGAAAGATTGACATCTTATCACTTCGAAGCAGAAAAGGATCGTGCACAACAGAGTTAAATGACGTGCTGTCAAGATAAACAGTTACTGGTGGTTCTGCCATCACAAAAATACAAATAAATGAAGCTTCTAACTTTCACTGATTCAGCAGATCTTATCTAAATCAGCCTCACTCTCAATGACGATTGCGCGATCGCCCGCTGCCTTACGCACAAACAAGAGACCATTCTTCTGCCAGGCAAACTGGTACTGTTTTTCCTCAGCCTTAACCCTCATCAGCCAAAGCAACTTCTTATTCTGTGGTGTCAGGTTATCGAGGAAATACACGTCGGATTCGATATTCTTTAGAAGACCCCTTTTTGCCATCCACTGGTCACGTGTAATGCGCGACACGAAGCGAATGAGTACGGCCGGAGTTTTGCCTGGCTTTGAAAACAGCCTGTGAACGCCTTCTAGTTCGTTTTGTGACAGTTCTGGTAGTTGCAGTTCAATTGATAGCTCGTTTATCTTATTCAGTAGGTTTTCGTTGTCAGTTTGTGGCAATCCATGTATTTCGAGATTCTGTCGCCTACTGTACTGCTCCAGGCTGTTGACTTGTATTCTTAGTTTCTGAATTTCCTGGCCAGCATTATCAGCCTCGATCTTCTCCACTGTTTTTTTTCAGGGTTGCAATCTCAGTGGATTGGCGTTTCATTTCTTTAAGAACTTCGTCGTACTGTTCAGACATATGTTGAACGGACTGTTCCAGCTTGTTGACGGTCTCTTTTACCAACATCAATTCATCAACTTTGCACCTGATTACTGGTAATTCCGTTAGTTTCTTATTGATTTCCATGAGAACCTTCTCAAGGGCAGCTTGTTCGGGTTTCTGCTTTACAGCACCCTCGGCCCCGCGAGCTTTCGAAGTTTCGCATGTTTGGCATTTCCATTTACTTTTATCGACATCCCCTTTGGCCTTGTAGGTTGTCCTAGAAACACCAGAACACGAGCCGATGTGGTAACTGTAGTCGCATTCCGAGCATGTCAAAAACACTCCATTTTCAGGGAGTGACTTAAGACATACCAGGCAATCGGAATCAGCCATTGTAAGCTAGACAGAGAACAGCACAACGCTACAATAGCAATAGCAACAGCAACAGCGGCGGCGGCGAGTGGGCAGTAACCATAAACGCAGTATACAGCGAAGTGTACCTCGCCTCTGCCGACTACGCAAGAGGACTCTTCGCCACCATTACGGGTGGGACCCAGGTTCGCTTCTCTCATCCGTGTAGTATTTTTATTGTTATTGCCTGATTTTGGCGTGTGTCTAGAATTTTTCGTGTTGAGAGATAAACAATCTAGTTTTAATAGCATTGTTTGTTTTGCACCGAGAACCACTGTCCGGGCACCGGTTAGTACTGTGTCAGCGCAGTGGATGTGTTGCATCTGAGCTCATGTGAGCAGACCGCGAATTCGAAAATAATAAATTAGATGCCGAGCTGGCTTTTCTGAAAAGTTTGGCTTGTTTACCTGTGTATTTATTTCAATTGGTTAAACATGTGGGGAAGTACACCAGCCTAACCACCATTCACCCAGCATTCAACCAGCTCGACCAACACGGCAAGCTGGGCATGTTGGAGCAATAACCCAGCATGAAGCTGGGATGCTGGGACCAACATGAAGCTGGGATGCTGGGACCAGAATGAAGCTGGCATGCTGGGACCACCTTGTGCTGGGCATGCTGGGGCAATAACCCAGCATGAAGCTGGCATGCTGGGACCAGCTTGTGCTGTTTTTTTCAATAGGGCTTGACTGTTTTTATGCCAATTCTTACATTTGGGCTTCTTCGGCGGTGTCGATCAATCGATGCACGGTGTTCTTCCCGTTGCGTTTCACAAGGCAAGAGTGTCTTGGACGCGTGATGATTTTGAAATCGTGTTAGATGGGTGTTTTTACCGTTACACCCATTTCACAGGCAACGAAAGAAGGGTGTAGTGTAGAGCATTTTACCATTTGTAACCAATTTTGAGCTACAATTGGTAAAATCAGGAGTTTGACCTGCGACATTAATGACCATCTTACGACATTTATTTGTATAGACAAAAACTTCTGCACATACAAAGATACTAAAAAACGTACTCTGATTCAATGCATCATTCTTGAGCGCCTAGATAGCTTCAAAGATAGCTTGTGCAATCAAAGCTGGGCTGATGTACTCAATAAAACGGACGCGAATGAGGCGTACGAGATATTCCTAGACGTTTTCAGGACTATTTATAAATGTCATTTTCCTTGTAACTCTGTACCATACTCTAGGCGAGCTCGTAAACCCCGGATAACAGCTGAGCTATTTGCAAAAATACAAATAAAAGTAAGCTATACTCAAATTTTATTAAAACTAAAGACCTAGATAAACTTAAAATTTTCAAGAAGTACAGAAATAGCTTGAACAAGGAATGGAAGAAACGTAGAGTTCTTCATTACCACAATTATTTCTGTGTGACATCAAATCGCACTAACCGGTTGTGACGAAAACGTATTTCAGTGTTGCACCGGGGTGAAACGCAAAACGATATTGAGTTTATAATTCATAACAACGTGACACTTACGGGTAGCTCTCTTGCAAACGCTTTTAATGACTTTTTTGTAAATTTAGTAGGAACCTCAGATACATCCGAAGCTTGTGGTTATATACAACGAAGAATTAGGGGAAAATATCTATCTAAATCCTGTAACTGAAAACGACGTAAAAGCAGTATTTCTTAACGTAACCATTAGTAATAGCTGCGACGCTGATGATATACAAATACGGGTAGTAATTTATGTTTTGGACACCATTAGCCGGTGTCTTCCACACATTTTTAATCTTAGCCTAGAGACAGCCACATTCCCTACAAAAATGCAAATAGCAAAAGTGGTTGTACTTTACAAAAAAGGTGACAGAAATAACATGAGTAACTATAGGCCTGTGTCTCTCCCAGCCTTTACGAAAGGTTTAGAGAAATATATCTTTAGTCGTCTTACCACATTTACAGAAAAACCTAACATTCTTATGGAATCCCAGTTCGGGTTTAGAAAGAGACGTTCCACGCAACTAGGTTTGTTGGACCAAAATGAATTCATTTTACGTAATTTCGAAGACAAAAATGTAGTGTTAGGTATATTTATAGATTTTACTAAAGCTTTCGTCTTTATTACCATGATTTGCTTCTTCCGAAACTTTATATTTACGGTATTAGAGGGCATGCGGCAGTACTTATTAAGTCATATCTACAAAAGAGGCGTCAATATGTGCATATCGGGGGTCACGCGTCTGATTTAAAACCTATAAAATCGGGAGTACCCCAAGGAAGTATACTTGGTCCGCTTCTTTTTATATATGCATAAACGACATCATTAATATTGCACCACAAGCTAATTTTATCATTTACGCTGTTGATACTACTATTTTTATATCTTCTCGGAATTGCAGGGACATTGTACAAGTAGCAAACGACATCTTGAGAAGGCTGGAGGCTTTGTCTACATGGAATAATCTAATAATAAATAAAGACAAAACTAAAGCTATGCTTTTTAGTCCCAAAACAGGAAAATTACCCTTTCGAGCGACATCGTCCTTTACTCGTCCCCCGTTAAAATGGTCAACACGTTCAAGACCTTGGGCGTGTTGTTTTCAAATAGCATGTCTTGGACAGCGCACTTAGATTACGGTATTTGAAAACTTGCTTGTATAATAGGTTTGATACATCGACACCGTCGCATTCTTCCACTTCTGTTTAACACATTATTTGTATCTCATTTGAACTGTTGTAATTTGGTATGGGGTACCACTACAAAAACAAATTTACATAGAATATTCTTACTACAAAAGAGAGCGTTAAGACTCGTGTGTGACGTCCTTTATCTTTTTCACACGGACCAAATTTTTGAAAAACTCGGGGTGCTTATAATACATCAACAATACGAATGCAGGCTTATCATTAAGTATACACAAGAATATCCTGCGATAAATAGCTTCTGCTTAGCTTGGCATCCCTTGGAAAAAGACAACTTACATATTCTACTCGCCACTAAGATTTCTGGATGGTTGATACATCGCGGACAAATTACGGCCTTCAGATGATTAGAAATACACTTCCAACATTACTAAACACTTTCATAAATTCGAATGTTGATATATCTTCTAGCCCACGTGAGTTACGTGGCTGTCTACTTTTGATATAAATGTTGTTTATCATTTGTCTTTTCTTAATGCGGAATTTTCTTGAGCATTTTTTTTTTTCATTGTTGATTTTATGTGTAGTTGATGGCCTGTTAGTCATCTTTTTGTTTTACCACAATAGCGTTTTGTGGTTGTTTCCGTTTATTTTGCCTTTTATTTTGCTGTTACTTTTTTTCTTGCTTGTATGAAACTTGGCCCTCGCTGTGTACCTGTTGAGGGGGCTGGAGACCCGTCAAGCTGACTTGTCAGCTTTTTTCTCCAGCTCCTTATATGTGATATGGTGAATAATGTTATTATTAAGTACGCCCTTCTAACACGATTTAACGACCCCATCTTCACTTATCTGTGTCGGAAAGGTGTTTGCAGGTTGTGAGCATTTTAGTCCACCCTTCCTGCACCCACCAATACAAAACATTTTATAAACAATACGAAGAAAAGGTATAAACTTGTATAAAACAAAAAACGCTTTAAGGCGAATATGGGTGTTCAAATGTTTAGTGTGTGGCTGAAGCTTGCTCACCCGGGGACGCCGGTAGGTCGCAGCTGCACACAAAAGCCAAAGGTAGTGCGACATTCATGACCTTGTTGGCGTGTAGCGCCAGAGCTGGCAGAGTGAAATTCCGTTGCGGTGGTGAACATCATCTGTACCGCCGAAGGAAGACGTTGAAGATAGTGTTCTTTGAGGAGTGCAGCGACGAATTTTGCTACCATCTCGCCGAGAAAGGTCTGCATGTGACGGCGTAGCTACGAAGGGTGTCGATTTCCAAGCTCTTCCGCTGAAAGCAGGTGCTGCTGTGTCATGTGTTCCGAAACTGTGGTTCGCTCAAAAATAGCGGAGAAAGATAGGAGTTTTCAGCGCGTCGTACGGTGCGGCAGCAAGAAGATCTGTGAGAACATCGAAAAATTTTAACGTTTCTTTGTTCGGAAGAGCAGCCGACCGCCAGATGTCCAAAACACGTCGCATGTGACGATGTGTTCGACACGCTGAAGCGAGCTTCTACTTGCAAAAATCAGACTTGTGGCTACTGGGGGAAGAATGAAGGGGGGTAGAAGGGGAGGGGGGGAGGAGGCGCACGCCATAGTTGCTGCTGTTCTGGGGGGGGGGGCGTCTCACCATTACGATGTGTTTTTTTGTCCGTTCCTCTCTATAGTACGCGTCACCGATGCAGTGGGCGACGGAGAAAACGCAACCACACAACATAAAGTTTTTAGGAAGCCTGCTGTATTCTATTTCTCGCGCTCTGGCCAGCGTCCGGCACGCGCTCTCCTCTCGTCCAAATCGACACCGCCACAAGTGCTCTATACGTCAGAAAATTTTACTTTGTGTTAACGTGAACCTTTTCCCCAGTGACATCAAAGTTGCGTCTAAGCGCAGTTTGGAAAATTGTTGGTTGACTTCTTGTCAGAAGCAATTTCTTTTGTAACTTAGGTCAGTTGCGTTGTGTAGAAATGTTTCGCTACATGATATAAAATAATAATAGAAAACAAACGAAGACGCATGAAACCCGAAGACGGATTTCCGGGGCTGTTACGAAGGTTTCGTCCGTAGTCAAACGGGGAGATATAGTGTGCCGTTTGTAGAGCATAATGTGTGCTAAATAGCAAGCGGTGCAGCTGCCCCGTTCCTTAAAACCGCATGTAAAATTTAACGTGCCTTAATTAGGTGTGCGATTGCCAAAGCCATGTAAATAATGATGATGATTGCATTTGATCGGAAGCGCCATGTTGTAGTGAATATCTCGAACGTTCTGCAGAGTGCACATTCGTATGCTCGCGTTTGACGGCGTGCCACTGACGTAATCAAGTCTCAAGAGGGCCGTGGTCGGAATTTCAATAGCTCCGAAGCTTGAGATTGTAAACGGTATCTGAACGGGCACATAGGTAGGTAGATGACGTGACTCTATACCCTTGAACTTGAGCGATCATTCATGTCGTGTGCCGTCCCGTCATCTGCTCGCAGTTTTGACGGGCGGCTAGATAATCCGAATTACAAAACGTTACTCGCGCGCATAGTTTAATGTTCTCACAACCGCTTCTACTCAGAGCAGTCATTGAAATGGTTCTTTTCTCCCTGTCCAATGAAGCAGAGTATCGGAGTAGAAAACTTCTTCCACTGACCCTAAGCCTAACGCTCGGCTGGGCCAACGTCACTACTGGGTGATTCAAGGGGTGGCCAGGCTCCTTAAATCGACCGCAAAATTCGGTTTCTTAACCTATCGCGCTACGACTTTGTGCAGCGTTGCCCACAGATGGTGCATTTTTTTTGTAAAATTTGCAAAGAGCGAACTTACCCGTGGAAAACGTAAAGAAAGAAAAAGGCTTAGCTCCTATGGAAACGCAGCGAAGCCACCGGCCTTCAAACAACAGGGCGCCGTTTCGCAAGGGAGACAAAAGATGGCGCAAGCGGTCGCGACGCCAGTGCCGCCAACGAACGAGCATACGACGCCGAGAGCCGGCGTCTTTAGCAGACAAGGAGCTGCAGTTCCTTGTTGTTAGCGCGCCTGTTCTTGTTTCTGCGACTGTCCCCGCCTGCGGAACGCGCGCCGCTTTTGAGTCGAAAAGATCGTCTGTTGAAGACGCCGGTTCTCGGCGCAGTATGCTTGTTCGTTTGCGTAATTACGTTGGCGGCGTTCGTTGCGCCATCTCTTGTCTTCCGTGCGAAACGGAGCCGTGTTGTTTGAAGACCGGTGGCCTCGCTGCGTTTCCATAGGAGCTAAGCCTTTTTCTTTCTTTACTTTTTCCTCAGGTAAGTTCGCTCTTTGCAAATTTTACAAAAAAATGCACCATTTGTGGGCAACGCTGCACAAAGTCGTAGCGCGATAGGTTAAGAAACCGAATTTCGCGGTCGATTTAATGAGCCTGGCCGCCCCTTGAATCACCCTGTAGAACCCTCAGTAGGGAAGCTCACCGTTGAAACATGAGCCGCTGGCGTCCACCGAGACCGAGCTAAATACGACAACAGCGCCACCCTTTATCATTTGTCTTAACTGTCGTTACCTTGAACTTTCAGACGCATGTTTTTGCATAAAAACCAACAGGAAAAAACTATTTTTGTAGTAATTTTATTAGAGTTTAGTACAAATTGAACGGCGCGTGATGAATTCTAAAGTCTTTAGTTTGCAAGGTTTTGCGTCACAATTAATATTGTTTTTATACAACCATGCGTCAGCGGTGATTTCAGGTAGCGCGGCCCGACCTAGGTGCATTTTAGCTTCGGTAGTAGTTCGCGGCGCGTCCGCTGGGGAGACGGGGGTGGCGCCACAGTAACCCCTTGCACCGTATCTGTTTCAGCGCCACAATGGCCGATTAAAGCCAAAATAGAAGTCACGTGCAGTTCCTCGAGTGGACGCTGCGGGAGAAATGGCGGCGTTGTAATCGCCATTAGCTCGGTTCTGGAGGACGGGTCGGTGCCACGTTTTCAGAGCAGTCTCTATGGCAGTTTCCCAACTGAGTGGTTTAGTAACGGTGGCTGGGCCTGTTCAGCCAGTCGTCGAACAGACCATCTTGTATTTTCTCCGATTCGTCTACGTTGCCAGCCGCAATCCGGTGACTACTAGAGAGGCCGGAGTAGGAAAAACAAAGGAAAAACGCAGTGAAAAGAGCCTAATGACTCGCACGCGCAGGCAAAGGGGCGTCGACGAAAGCGTTCAGAGACCAACCGTTTGTGGCAAAACAAGTGACTAAAAGTCCCACAAAGATCAACGCGAGATTTATGAATTGTCAAAGAACATCTTCAGTCGTACGATTCTAAGCTCGGTGATTTCGTTCCCAACTTGATGGTTGGCGACGCAAGCGAGATCGCATGAATAGTTTTTCCGACACACTGCAATTGGTTTCTAGTGAACAGCAGAACGAAGGGGCCCCATCTGAAAAAGAATTTGATGGAGAATGTATCCGCAGTGACCTGGCCTTGCGCCTGGGTTCAGATTGACAAAAACAAGGTCCAATAAACTCCCTTTAGTGTTGTTCTAATGCACGTCAGCGACGTCTCATATCTAAACAATGGCGTCAGAGGTGTTCGATCTGAAAGCCTAAACGTGGAAATCTGCCGCACGATTAATCAGCTCTACCTATAGAGCTTCTCGCTCTCTCAGAAAATGCGGCCGAGAATAGGAACAAATTTCGGCAACGTTTGAGCTCTACTTCAAGGCAACTGCTAGAGCAACAGCAACAGCAAGTGGGCGGACGGAACCTCAGAAGGCCGCATTTTTCCTGCACGTCGCCGGACAGGAAGCGATTGTCGTCTACAACAGGCTTACGCTCGCACCTGGCGAGCAAGAAGACTATTATCTGGTCGCCTCCAAGTTTGAAGTGTACTGCACTCCGAAGAAAAACGAAACGTATGAGCGATACGTGTTTTGATCGCGACATCAGCAGGAAGGAAAGCATTTTGAACAACTTCTTCGAAACGTGCAGCTCAAGGCTCAGACGTGTAACTTCGGCGACCTAAAAGATTCCATGGTTCGTGACCAGCTCTTGTATGGAACTGCACACACCAAGTTACGGGGACGCCTGCTTTGAGGAAAAGAGCTGACCTTGGACAAAGCTATCGACTTCTGCAAGGCCGCAGCACTTGGTGCCAAGCAAAACAGCGCTTGGGGGAACCCTAGTGTTCAGGTGGGCCCTGTTCTCAAAAAACAACCAGGCCAGCAACACAACGATGAGAAGCGCAGTCAAACTCGTCGATGAGGTTTCTGCAACAGCCCCCACCAGCCAAGAAAATGCCCAGTCTGGGGTAAAACCTTGAGAATCTGCATGAACAAAAAATCATGTCGCCGCCTGTTGTTGGCAAAAAAAAAACAGTTCAAGAGGTGGAGCACCGAAGTTCAAGAGACGAGGAAGAGCCAGAAGATGACTTTCAATTTCTAGACATCAGAATAGAAGAGGTGTCGAGTCAGAGTGATTGGTTCGTAAAAGGAATGTTGGAAGGGCACCCCGTGCATCTCAAGGTTGATAGAGGAGCTCAAGCTAACTTTATTCTAAATTCCTTACTCACAAAAATCAGTTAAAAGAAAACGTTGCGTCCGTGTAACACGCAGCTAACAAAATAAGGCGGAAGTGCCATTCAACACTTTGGCACGGCGGTTATCTTCTTAGAAATGCAAAATATACAAGAAATATATCATCATTTTTTTTTAAACAAAGCTTTTTTAGGACTTTAAGCTCGCGAAGCTTTCGGGCTCGTCTCACGTGTGCATGAGCTCGCCACTACTGACACACTGAAACAGCAGATTGCAATTGAGTTCCGTAAGTTGCTTGAAGGACTAGGATGTTCGCACAGAGGTTATAGAATGACTCTAAAGGAAGATGCACGGCCAGTAACTCAGCCTGCAAGGCGCGTGCCGCATGCTCTGCGAGAGCCGCTCAAGCAAGAGCTAGAGCAGATGAAAGCAGCGGGAATCATCACCAAGATGGAGGAACCTTCAGATTGGGTGAGCCCTCTTGTTGTAGTGCTTAAAAAGAATGGTTGTTTGCGGATATACAAGGGTCCCCGTCATGTAAACCAAGGCTTAAAACGAGAACATTATGAGCTTCCACGTCGGGAGGACATTGAGTCTGAATTGGCCGGAGCTCAGGTTTTCAGTATATTAGACGCAAACGCTGACTTTCATCACATTCCTCTTCATAGTGCGACATCTAAGATATGTACGTTCGTTAGGCCGTTCGGGCGATATCGTATTTTGCGGTTACCGTTTGGTATTGCATCAGCACCCGAGGTGTTTCAGAAAACAATGAGACAAGCATTTGACGGCTTGCAAGGCGTACGTGTCTTCATCAACGATGTACTTATCTGGGGTTCCTCGCGCAAGGAGCACAATATCAGACTAAGAGCTGTCTTGAAGGCTGCAGAAGCTGCAGGATTAACACAAAACTTAGACAAATGTAGGTTTCGGGTCGAACAAATTAATTATTTGGGAGACATGATGGACAAAATCGGCATTAGGCCTGACGCAACTCTAGTTCAGGGCGTAAAAGACCTGCCTCGTCCAACGTGTAAAAAGGATGTGCAACGCTTGTTGAGTGGGGTTACCTATTTTGGAAAATTTCCGCGCTGCATCTCTGAAAAAAACAAACAATAAGGTGTCTTGAGGAAAAGAGAGAGTATTCTTGATTGTATTGGAGCACATGAGAATGAATGGGTAAACCTGTCTGGTATGCTAACTAGTGCTCCAATATTGGACATTTTCGATCCCAAGAAAACATCGAAAGAAACAACTGATATATCATGTTTTGCCATGGGGTTGCGTGGTTTCAATTAGGTGAGCTCTACTGGCGACATGTTTCTTATGCGTCCCGTATAATTTCGGAAAGTGAAACTAGATATGCGCAAATTGAAGAAAAAGCCCTGGGAATAACTTTTGGTTTTAAGCGCTTTCGAGAATTCATATATGGTCACAGCATAACCGTCAAAACAGACCATCATCCTTTGTTGGCCATAGCACAGGACAATCTTGATGACATGTCGCCACGGCTCCAGAGATTTTTCCTCAGTTTAATGCAGTTCGATTGCAACCTCGTGCTTGTGCCTGGAAAGGAGTTTTTGCTTGCTGACGCATTGTCCCGCATACGAACGCCCCCTGAATCTCATACAGGAAATTGTGCCTAAGACGTGTCTATCCACGCAAATGCTGAGTTAATGAGCATTCTAAGCGACACAATGATGTCGAGGCTAGTTTTGACGACGGCGCAAGACGAAGAATTGCTTAAATTGAAAAACGCTCTCTATGTATACAACACATTTGAAAGCCAAATGGCTTCTTTATCTTCTGAACTATTTTGCGTACGAGGGATAGTAATGCGCGTACTTAAAGTTGTAATCCCGAAAACATTAAAAAAAGAAATGCTTCAGCGCCTTCACGAAGGACAAATTGGATTAAACAAGTGCAAGTCACAAGCTAGGCTTTTATTGTGCTGGCCTGGCATGAGCACGAACATTGAAACAATGATCGCGAAAGGCGCAACAAGTCTCACATTTGCCTATAAACAACCTTCAGCGTTTTTATGCAATAGGGAAACGCCTCGGCTGCCATGGGCTCGTGTGGGTGTAGATCTTTGTGAATGAGCGGGCAGAAGTTATATCGTTGCCTACGACCTCTCGGATTATCCAGGTGATGAATTTTTTTCAGACCACTTTGAGTAAAATGTTGATAGAATAATTGTCAAGCAAATTTGCCGGACACGGAATTCCGCTTAAGGCGTGCACCGACGGGGGCTCACAATTTACTACCCAAGTGAACAAGAAGGTTCCCAATCTGTATGACTTTACGCATGTCACTTCCAGCCCCCGGTTCCTGAGGTCAAATGGTTTTGCGGAAAAGGGTGTGCAAGTAATCAAGAGGAGGCCACTGAAAAAAAAATAAAGCATGCAAGCGAGGACTTTTGGATTGGGCTTCAGAACTACCAAACAGCCCCCCTGGAAGACGGGCGATGTCTTTCAGCACTCCTAATAGGACGGAGGTTGAGACGCTAAATTCCAGCCTTTGGCGTGCCTGCCTCCTCAGTGATTCCCAGACACGTTCAGGACGCAAATGTCCGTCGGATACTTCCACCCTTGCAACGAGGAAACATCGTGCGCCTACAAACCGGCAAAGAGTGGAGCAACCCAGCTAAAATCGAGCGAACTGTGGCGCCAAGGTATTACCGGGTAATGAGGGACAAAGAGAGTTACGCCGTAATCGACAGCGCCTGAGGAAAACTACTAAGAGCTTTCAGCAAATGTTAGAGTTTGATGATACGGGAATGCCAAAGCAAGTTCCTGAATCTGAGAGCGAGTCAACACCTCAAATGTTGCTAGCTGTAAGGCCTCTAGTGTCGCCATCATGTTAAGCTGGCCTGCCGACACTACCCCACCATACTCCGGCACTGGAAGTTCGCAGGTCGGGAAGGACAATAAAGGCACCAGTGCGTCTCATATATAATGAAGACTTTAAACATATATTATATCGCTACAGTTCGTTTTTGAGTGACACTACTACGCTCAGCTGCGTTCGACTTGATACGTGTGTAATTGCGTGTTTTTTTTTGTTTTTTTTTTTGTATAACGTAATAATCTTCAGCTCGTTTAGAGAAAGGCAGATCTGTCGGCAGGGACCTGGCCACGCCCCAGGGTTCAGACTGACAAAGACGGAGATTCAATAAAATTCCTTTAGTGTTCTTCTTATCCACGTCACTGACGTCTCATATACGAAACAGAGGATGAGGTAAAAATGCATTCTTTGTGTCGTCCGTTATTTTGTTTTCTCCAGCCACACGAGCGGAAACCTCTGCGAGCTATGAGCGCACAACCGGGTCTTTTGCCTTTCTTGTAATTTATGGTGGAACGAAGCAGTTGTATGCATAACGCAATCTTAAAGTTATAACGCTGCTCGCAGGCTATTCACGACTTCGGAAAACCTGGGGGCGACGGAGAACGTCTGCACAGGCTACTTGTAGAGAAAGCTTCTCTTACCCCGAACTGGGTAAGCCCTGATGCTTTCCTTTAAATATTTTCGGGTTTGCATAAAAAAAGAGATGCGCGCTGGTGTCGGACTAACGTGACATTCGACAGTTTACAGAATGGATTGTCGAGAATAATCTGAAAGCTAGGGTCCCAGTGCAAAGCAGCACGGGGGCAATGTGTCTTCCGAAGCAAACATTTACATCGAAAATTGACCAACTCAGGTATTTCTCTTTTTTTTATAATACGTGCATTTTATTACATTATGTTTCGCTTAAGACTGACAGAATCGGGGACACGTTTGCAGGCAGGCAGCCGGACTCGCAGCAGGAGCGCTGGAATTCAAGCATTTAATTGAACGGTGAGATAGTCCACTGTTGCGCTACTTGATACGTTAATTACGGCAACTAGGGTAGTCCGATTAAATGTGAAACGTTTATAAGCTAGGCGTTCAGATGAAGTGAAGCCAGAAAAAGCGTAACTGTAAATTTTCCCGCTAGATTTAGCGGAAAATTTGATTTTACGTGACATCAACGCCAATTCACCTTCCACGCCAAATTTAATGCGGAAAATGCTGCCACATGACTTCGTGTCACGTTACATGTATACAAATTGAGCTTCCCCTCTAAATATAGCGAAGATCGGCGTCATGTTACCTCATACTTAACCCAGTTTCCCACTAAATTTAACGGGGAAAGTTGCGTCACAACATGATGTCGCCTGACCTATACACAAGTTCTATTTCCCGCTAAATTTAGCGGGCAAAATGAGGCCACATGATGTCACGTTACTTATACGCAAGTTAAGTTTCCCCGCTAGATTTCACGGGAACGTTGACGTCCCGTGACTTCAATATCCTATTAAACTTCCCCCCAAAGTTTAGCTGGAAAATTAACATCACATGACTTTCTGTCATGCTACCTAAACATAAATTCAGTGTCAGCGTCAGATTTAGCAAGAAATGTATGTCACATGACCTCGACAACAATTCAGTTTCCCCGCTAAATTATTTTAAAATATTATATCAGATGTCGTCATGTCACGTCACCTATACAGAAATTAAGTTCCCACGCTAAGTTAAGAAGAAAAATTCTCACGACGTTATACGATCTCACAAGTCATATACGCAAATTCAGTTCCTTCTCCAGACTTAGCAGTAAAATTAACTAGTGCCCGGCCGCAGCCCGTCATTCCCCATACTCTGTGGACACAGGCCGACCCGGCAGGGAAAGTCAATGGTTCAATGAGTCAGTGAGGCGGAGAAGAGTTGGTGATGTCAATGGGGTAGAGAAGAGTGGGAAAACCTAAATGCACAGCTCGTGAAAAAATGACTGGAGGTTACTAGCGCTAAATCAAGAACTATTAACGTAGCAACACGACTCACTTAGCAGCACTATTTGCCAAATATTTTTTGTTAAAGCTCAAACAAGCTAGTTTAACCGTTCCTTGGCAATAGTAAACACTACTGACCCTTCGAGACAATCAGAGTAATAGAGGCGAAGCCCGTGACAGCCCTAACCAAGTGTGCACAAGCGTGAGACCGTAACCCGAGCAGCTGGAGAAGAGGGGACAGTAAAGCTTCACTCTCACTCCTTTTTTTGTGTCTCAAACGTCGTTTCTTTCCCCTTAGATTAGCTGGTCCATAAAACTTCGTAGTGCAGTTATTTTCCTCTCTTTCCAGCCGGTGGCTTTGACGGGACTACCCTACACTAAGGAGAGTCAGTCTTGTTCACGCTTCTCAAAATACTATTTTTACAGTAACATTTACTCCGGGTTAAAACATATTCAATTAGGTTATTTGATTGAAAGGAAATCTAGTTCATCACCTGGAGAAGTAGCCGTTACTATTTTTATTACTTCATTACTCCCGATTTTTGAAACGGCATAATTTCTTGCAGGTTTGAAAACAAGCCGTTCGTATTGTCTATTATTGGACTAGATTCATAGCAACCAAAAACTACTCACCTTTTCCAACCACCATTTTTGGTAGACCATGCCCTATCGAAAACTATGTTCCAGTATTCCTTAGAAAGAAACTTGCGAGGAAAATAGTACGCATTAGAAAGAGGAAGGAAAAGCGTCTTTGTGCGAACTAGGGAAAGATAGGTAAGCCACAATGAACGCAAAAGTAACGTTTTGGGGGCTCAATCTAGGACACAGTGGCTAAAAGGCAGTGTGGGGTAAAGTGCATCTAAAAAGGACATGAAGTGAAGTACAAAGAAAATGCGAGGTTCTGTATTTTAAGAAAAGTAGTAAGTACATCGGGTCCAATGTACTTGGAGTAAAACACAATAACGCATTTCAAAGTGATGTGCAACTACTTCGTAACACAATTTTTCATTATGTACTTTTATTCTCCTATACGGAGTGCAATATTGTGTGCTTTTTATGCACCTCGTGCGTTTGCTTACTCTTGAGATGTGACAGCACCTCCTAGACAGCTTTCATGCCTGCGCGTCACGTGACATGACATCACGTCAAGTCGAACCACGGGAGCTGATATGATGCAAGTTCCGCGTCAACGATTCGCGTGGGACTCGTTTCATATCATGGTCACACGCGAGAGCTGACGCGGCACTCGCATCCAATCATCACCCGTGCAGGCCTCCGGGACGTGACGTCATGTCAGTTGATGCGCATGCTTGAAAGCTTTCTAGGAGGCGCTGGATGTGACCATGTGCTTTTGTTTAATCCCGACCTCTAATCAATGGCGAGGCGCGCATGGCTGCCTCGTCGCCGCGCGTTTCTTGCGTGAACATGACGCCACCCCTTGATTTATGTGCATCTCCTTGCGCTTTGATGCACTGAAGACGCATTTTGGAACACTTGCCCGTGGTTTATGGTGTTTTTTAAGTGGTGTGCATTGCCCCAAGTGTAATCGAAGGTGCATAATTTATCTTAGGAACTGGCGGTGAATATTGAATCAACTCATGTGGTTTCAGAGTTGACGAAACATTATTTTGTATACAAATTGAAGAAGAAAAAATATGTGGAATGAACTTTGAAGAGGGTAGTTGTACTTTCCTTTTAATATACCAGAAAAGAATACTATAGATACACTAGAAGTAGATGCCCAAAGAATATACTCCAAGCGAAGCAAAAGTGTTGTAAACCTCGATTAAGTAAGTACTTTAAGTACAATGTTCTTAAAGTATTTCCTAACGCTGCTAGAATGAGCAAACAGGATATAGTTTTGTTGCTCGAGACAACTTCGTATGTTCTAAACCCACGCAACTTCCCCCAAAAAAACACTCACAACTTGAATTCTGAAAATAATGCAATCTTGGGGAATGCCGACCAGCGCATCATTACGAATAACGAAGACGTTGCGCTTTTTGTCATGCTTGACCTGTGGTATCATCTGGTTTGGTTATCTTGGCAGGGTAGGGGGCGCCAAAGTGTAGAGGTGCAGTGAGCCTTATTGAGATATTTTGAGAGGGGAAGGGAAGACTGTTTGGACGGTGAATAAAGACGAAGCTGCTTCAGTAACCAACAACATTCGTACCGTAAAGCATTTATCAGTAATTCAAATCCTCCCCTCCCCCAGCTTTAAACCCAACTAACCAATTTATAAAATGACTAGACGAAAAATCCGACCTATTTTCATACAGCTTGGTAGCAGTCGATTCATTCTTTGTTGTTTGGAATATTTGGAAGCTGATAAAGTGAACTAATTGCGGACTTTTATTTCGGCTTATTGTGAATACAAATTCGTAAAATCAAATCCTGAAAAAGAAAAGGGGGGGTGGGGGGCGGAAGTTTAAAGAAAACAAAAACAAGTAATGCCTGCTAGTCGTTGTTTTGTTTCTAAACATAATCGAATTAGTATTGTAATCACTACGTAATAAAAGTAAAATACGCGAACAAACAACTCTTAAAGGTAATCGATTACAAGTTGTTTGATTGCTTGTAATGAAAACTTTACAAGTCTTCCTCCGACGCGCGGACAAGCTTACTGGGACTTTAGCCTTCGCCGTTTGACGAGTTGTGGTGAGTCGGATTATAGTAGCTGTGTGCCGTTTATCCGAGTTGGCCATAGCTTGATCACGAACATTCACCTTGTTATAGACACGAGTGCAGCTTCAGCATTCGGCGTAAATTCAGCACATATAAAAATTGAGGTCCCACGTCAGTGGTCCACGAGGACTTCAATAAAATTTCCTGGCTTCAGACCAAAAAGATGAAGCCACAAATTTGATTGAGGGGGTTTTAAAAATAGTATAGCGATGCAGTAACTCAATCTTATTAATATACCATGTTTCCTCCCAAACAGGGAACTTCTCCAGCCTGATTTTCGCGGCACAACTCCCTTGGACATGTCGCAGTATCAGAATGTCTTTAACGTTTATCGCGCGCCTTTCAAAGGCTGCGATAAACTGGAGTTCAAAACGCCCAACAAAAAATATGGGGAACACGTCCTTGCCATAAACAACGGCCAGGTACGTCAGTGCTTTTGATGTACGATAATGTGTCGTCTAGATTACGTTATATGCGAAGTATTGCCCTGCAGATCGATCAAAAGAGAAGCGCTCAGTTAATTTTTAGCGTAGCGCCGTGCTTAAAGGAGCGGTGCAACGATATTCAATTGGAATGTTTTTCACTTTACACGAGCTTACAGGCACTAGTGGGACTCAAGGTTACTCGTACGCAACGCCACTGGCCAAGAAACGCCTTTGTTGCGGTGTAATATCAGAGACAAAAGCGATCATTTTCATTCAATCTCTCCTTTGCAAAATTTTATGACGTAAAGTGAGGATCGCAGTACACCCATATGACGATATTTGAATGCTGTTCATAGATTGGACCCGAGCATTGCGTGGGCACTCGATTTGCGCTCGTGATAATTACTAGCTCGAGAAGCATTCGGGTAGTGGCCCGTGTCCAATCGCTGCAACGACGACAATAGCCGAGCCATAACAATGTCTGGAACTCAGAGCGTGTCCTGTGCTTTGCCAACCCCAGCGCGTGGCTATGATCAACATTGGCGGCATATAATCGGCTCCAGATCACGTGGCCGCTTGCTCTGGCTGCGAGTTGAGGGGGTGAACGCTGCTCGTTTTTCTTTAATTGTTTACTAGGACTTATATTGCGTCGGGTTAAAAACGAACGCGTGTTTCATAGGTCATTAACGTCAGGGATCCGTTCTAAGCGGTATTCGCGCAAAGTACAAAAATTGTTGCATCGCCCCTTTAATGTCAGGTGTCATTGGTGCAGATCTCATGATCTATGGAACATTATTGATGCGGTTTTCTTTTTGGCGTCATAGGTAGACATTGTACATGCCTTATACTTTGAACATGAATCATTACGGAACATCTACGTCCGCATAATGGCCTCTGCTGCACTAGAAAGAGATCCAATTCGCTGAGAAGTCTACGTTGGAGGTTTGTGTTGTCCATCCCGTTTTTCCACCGCTCCAGGGTGACCATGGGCTTATACGTGTGCGAGCATTTTCGAACTACCTAGAAAAAAAAGTGTTCTCGTACATTTTCTTCCAATTAATATTCCGAGCCTAAAACTGCCGGGGTATGAGAATACAAGATATATTATAAGTGGGGTAAAAAGTCGACTGGAGCGCAGCTTGAACTGACCTTTAAGCCTTTCATGTCAAGTCGTTCTCAGGCTGTCAGTATAAGATAAAATAAAAACTTAGGCGAGTTGGCTTGTCATATCTTAAGGTAACAGCACAGGATTAATCACGCAACACGACACAGAAGGTCAAATACACGCGCAACTTACAACTCTTTATATTCTGCTATTTCTTTGTTCTCTTCATTGGGTTGACTCTCGAAATCTCCATCACCAGCAACGATAGGACGAAAAGAGGAAACACTTCTAAATATGCTTCTCCTTCCTCACCGTATATATGGGGATAAACATTCTCTTTTGAGACAGTGTTAGGGATGGACCACTAACACACTTGTCATCGAGAAGCGCTATTTGTGTAGCTTTCATTATCTCTCTGGCCAGCTGGTACCGACTGCTTCCTATTACAAAACAATTTTCAAAATTGGAAGCTCATCCATAATCCCTAAAGTGCATGCCCAGCTTTCCTGAAACGAGTTTGTATGTGTTATAGAAGGGTTGTCTTAAGCGATCATTAAACACTTGCCGGTTTGTCCTGCATATTCTCAACCACATCAGAGTGGAATACAAGGGCTCTGTTACTTGCACTGAGAGAGTAGTTTATTCTATCTCACTCTCATGTGGTAGACAATATATAGGACGAACCGGCAGGTATTTAAATGATCGCTTAAGAGAGCATTTTTCGAACGCCCACAAAATCGTTTCAGGACATCAGGGCATACACTGTTAGGATTTTGGATCTGCTGCGAATTTTGAAAATTATTTTGTAATAGGGAGAACTCGGGACCAGCTGACCAGAGAGATAATGGAAGCTCGCAAAATAGCGCTTCTCAATGTCAAGTGTGCTAGTAGTCAATCCATAACACTGTCTCAAAAAGTGCTTGAGTCTATCCTGAGAAATATGGTGAGGGGTGAGAGGCATATTTAGAAGTGTTTCCTGTATTCATATTATTGTTGCTGGTCATGAATATATCGACAGTCAACCCAATCAAGTGAACAAAGAAGCAGCGGAATACAAAGAGTGGTAAGTCAGCGCGTGTGTTTGTCTGCCAGTATACGGACCCCACAGCCCATTCCAAGTCCCCTTTAGTAAACGTAAAATGCTTGACTCATGCATGCACGCTTTTTCTTATATTGCCATTTAGTATTGAGCCCAAAACCAAAATTGGCCGATGAGTGCCTTTCAGCTATGGCTAGAAGTCCGAGGAAAACAGCGGACTACGTCTATGTGCCGATTGTGTCGGAACTTGTACGTATCGCGGCCGGGAAAGAAAATATAAAACCAGCTTTTTGTCCCACAATAATAAATTAATGCTTTAGAAAGCTGAAAATTCCCGTGAATGTGACTTTGGCAATGGTAATAAAAATCGTATGTTCTAGTACAGGAAGTTACCTTGATCATAATATAAAACTGAAAAACAATTTTTTTTTTGTGAGGAGCCAACGTCGACTTACCTTAAATGCTCGTGAAACCAGAAAACATATTGCGGGTGCCTGTGGCATTTATTGCCCTAAACAAAACATGTCAGCGAGGAACAAAAAATATTTCTCTTTGCGAGGTTTGTTTCACTGAAATAAATGCCTCAGACATCGAAAATGCCGTCTCTTCAGGTTTGACGAATAGTAACCCTAAGTGGAAGCCGCATCATGAAGACATTTTTTTTTAAAATCGCAGAACATTTATAGTGCTAGCTCCAACGGCACTCGTGTTTCCGCTCACATGTATTCTTGATGGTGACGTCGCGCTGATAACATCATAGAGCTCACAACAGTTGGTGTCTGACCGTGACGAGTCCTAAAAGAGCCACCTCCCGGGTCACATTTTGTTGCGTAACGCGGTGACGTCATGCGACGCCATCGTGTCGCATTATACTTTGACACCAAGCGCCGCTATCATCACGATTCACTGCGACGTAGCGTGCCACTGTTATATCAAGGCTCGTGTGAGGTCACCTGACGTGAAGTCGCTTGGTCATGTAACGTCGCGATGTGACGTGACCTTACATCTTATTTCACGCTATGCTGTGTCTTGACGTCGCAGTGTCCCATAGTTCACATAAACTTCACATGAACGGACGTCAAAGTGACCCGTGACGTCAGTGTCATGTGCGCCAAGTGAGCTTCAGAACGTCCAAGTGACTGTTAGTGAAGTACGTGGTCACATGACCTTTCGTCACGTGACCACGTATTTCTCTAATCGACTTTTGATATTACGTGACTGTGACGTCACATATTGTGGTCATGTGACTTAAGGTGACGTTAGAAGGGATATTGACGTCACAGACGACCTGTCTATTCTGTGCATTGAGAGCGCCATTGGGCCAAAGAGACATGCAGTTTTATAGGATTAATTTTTGGAATCATATAATGGACTGTTCTCAAAACCCTCGAATTCTAACGCCAATGGCAACGTCACGTTCACATGTAGTTTCAGCCTTCTTAGATGCTAAGTTTCTTCATGCGGACCGAACAAACGGGCGGAATTGTCTCTCCCGAGTTCGATAGAAATCGCATACTCGCAACCAGAACGCCATGTAGACGGCGGGCCGGAACGAAAACGGCGGACGAAACAGGGATAAATTCCACAGCTTTTCCTATGTGCCTGCACACTGGCGCTGGTCAATGTGCTAAAATAATTTATTTAAATAGAAATGAAAAGCAGTTAGGTCAAGGAGCATGTCAAAGGCGATGTAGATGTTGATATGCATTAACAGAATAAGCACGCTGTTTTGTTTTTTTTTCACTTGGCTAAACTGAAGACAATTTATATTTTAACACACTCACTTTTCCCACTAAAACAGCATGGTACACAAACACGCCGTACAGAGCCATGCTCTAACAGCAGCAAGAAGGCTGAAATTCACCGTCACCGCCTCCGCCGCCGTCCACACTCCTTTGGCTCTTCTTCAATCCGACAGAGGGCGTGCGGCTGGCTGGAGTTAGGAATAAGAACGGCATATTTTCACATGAAAATAGATCTTTGCAAACCGAAGTGGCACAACGCTTATTTATTTTTGTTATTCGAACCTTGAAACTCAGTCCGAGTTTTGTGCCGCACAGATGTTCACCTTCAACGCGTGCGATGCGCGAGGAATGCCCCACGACGAAAGAAGGATCCTGACTCAACTCATGAGAGTCGTGGAGATGTCGCCCGAGAAGGACGTTGGCGTGGCCATTCTCACGGCTGCCGAGAGAGACGTTTGGGCAGACGCGTACAGCAGACTTGGCCAGAGTGAGTCTTAAATCAAATATAACATTTTCTTCTCTCCTCTCCTTCTATGCCAAAGAAGCTCGCTAAAACGGAATTCCTTGCACATCTTCTGATGTCCTCCAGCTTTGGCCTACTCGATCAGCCACAACGCGGCGCTTTTTTGGCGTAATGTTTTTTAACTGAATTCGTGTGTCGTGTTTGACCACAGACGGATTAATTAGGGGGTACGTTTATTTTATTGTATTAAACCCAGCGTGAGAGTCGCGGTCCGGAGAAGGTAGCCCACGTGGGAGCTTCAGGCAGTAAATAAGGTCAGGCTTGCCTAGCGTATACGTTGTGAGGATAATAATAGTCCCGAGTCCCAAGAAGAAAATTTAGTTTGCGTATATTTGTAGACTAAGGGTTTCTAGCAATATTTATCGACGAAACACGTCCCATTCATTTGAGCTAGGAAATAAAATTGCTCTAATACAATACGCATTTTCGGAAGCTTGCCGATTTCATTTCAAATCGTGCAGGAAATTAGGCTCATGTCTCAAAAGCTTTAAAAATATATACAGGGTGCTGATTTAGTCTTATTATATAGTAAGGTTCTATCCATTCGATGAACCAAGATGCATTAAAAATATTAAAAAATACAGTTTCACAAAAATAAATTCCAAAATGATGGAACGAGAAGTGCGTCAAGAAACACAATTTATATATATATATATATATATATATATATATATATATATATATATATATATATATATATATATATATATATATTGTAACGGGCGAAAGTAAAGAAGACAAACGGGGACATGAGGAAAAGGAAGACGAAGTACAGTCAGTGGGAAAAGGACAACGACTGGAACGCTCGTAACAATATATATATATATATATATATATATATATATATATATATATATATATATATATATAATATGGGCATCAATTTGGAGCAGTTGGGTTTAATCAGATGTTTAATATAGTTCAACGATGCAGGGATTGTTATAAAGATGTTTTTACCATTAAAAAAGTAATGTTTAGGCTTTATAGTAATATACGTATAAAATAGCAAATATAGTACCTGGAGCTCTTTTGCCTCCAATTTGAATTCTATCATTAAGCGAACCCTTCAAGATAATTACATGAAACAAATATCAGTGCCGAGCAATATTTACAAGCTCTCTGTTGGTATATATTTCGTCTTTCTCCTCTTTACTAAACTATTCATATCTGACTCCACACTTTTTTTTTAAATATGTAAACTTTTCAAATATATAAAATCGTTTTTTTTAAATAAAACTTATTTTTTTCTATTTAATATTTACTTTTTTACTTGATAGCCCATAAGTATTAAAAATCCACGATTTAAGTCTTGGGTGGAATATTGGAGTTGTATTTTAGGAACAACTGGTTAAATAAGCCAATTTTAAACCCGTCACTCCATACTTGGTACAAGTATGCTGATTTCACGCCAGTAATCCAGACGGCCTCAATAATAACAGATGTTGTTCAAAGCTACTTTGTCGTAAGTGTTTCACTGTTGTAAATTCTCTTATGAACTGCTGGAACATTGAGGGACGTTATACACTTTTTGGATTTTACTCTGATAATAATAAATAAAAACCTTTCAACGAATCTTTGTCGTAAGCCTAGAAATTGCCAATTCACTACAAAAATGGACATCCACGTCATTATTAGTCTAGTAGTATAGAGCACCTTACAGCAGAGCCCACCGCTTCAAACGTATAAGCTCAAGGTTAGAGTAGGGTGCCTTCATGTGCGCTTTGCTTGGGGTGATGACATCTGGCCATTTTGTATCGAACGCTTATTTTTGTTTTTTTGTTCTGAAGCGCGTGAAATAGCGTGTCCCTGCACGCGCTCGTGGCGCTGATTGTGCTACGGCGACATTTTGCTTCCTGCGATTTCTTTGTATTTGTTCTTCGAGCGCGTGCTGCCGGCATCGGGTACTACAAACGATGGCATCACCCTAAACAGAAGGACATTGAGGCACTCTAGGTTAGAGTAGAATGCCTTCATGTGCGCTTTGCTTGGGGTGATGACATCTGGCCATTTTGTTTCGAATGATTATTTTTATTTTTTGTTTTGAAGCGCGTGAAAGAGCGTGTCCCTGCACGCGCTCGTGGCGCTCTAGGTTAGAGGACATTGAGGCACTCTAGGTTAGAGGACATTGAGGCACTCTAGGTTAGAGGACTTCCAATCAAGCTCCAAAAAGCTAAATCACACAATGGAACTAAACAAATAGTGCCGTGCCCGCAGCTGGCCAAGTATTCTGCGCGGCCGTGGCCGAACGGTGATCGCGCTCTCCTTCCACGCAGAAAGCCAGGGTTCGGTTCCTGGACGTGGGTACGGACTTTTGTTGACTCTAGTGTGATGTTCTGGTAAATTCGAGAACCGTGTTGCTAATTTGAGGTTAGAATGTTCTACACGCAAAAACTTCTACGTTCATTGTTCCAAAGAGCCCACGCGTGTAAAAAAGGGGCTCCGCGTGGCACGCCGGAGTCAGCTTTCGCCCCAGCGTTCGTCCCTGCTGTCACGCCGACTTCGACGCCCGCGACGCTCTGCTTTCTTTTGTTCGCCTTTTATTTTTGGGCACACGTTCACCCCATTAAACGTTTAGTTTCTTCAGTTATTATCGCCTCATCAATTGTCATTCGTGACAATATCCTCCGCCAGTCATTGCCGACGAAATTAAAAAAAAAAACAATTAAACCACGCTGACCTTCTGAAAACCGTCATTTTCAATGCCTTGCGCAGGAAACGAATTTCTGTCCGACTTAAAACATAAAATTTCCCAGCATAAAAAAAACTTTGAAGAAATACTTTATTTTAACCTTTTACAACAAAGCGAACGCCTCAAAAGTGTATTTCCATCAGTTCAATGGGTAATTTACAAGTCGCGTAACCTTAATGACAGTCTCCTCTTTCGGCAGAAGTGGCGCCCGGTGCCGAAAAAATAATATGGGTAAAGAAAAAAAAAAACGCCTGGACGAAGGAGATGGAATAAGCTTCTTTGTGCTAAATTGAGAGCGAAGGCTAAGCACCCTTGACACAAAAGCGATGTCTCGGGAGCTGAATCTAGTTCATTACCGAGTGAACCTAACAGGATCTAGAGTCCCTATTCGGAGGAATATTCGCAAGTGCAACAATCTTACACGGCCGTTAGCACAAAGATGGGGACCGGCCCACTTGTCACAATCTCACTCTTCACCGGAAAACTTTCCTAAGGCCAAATGGTCTCACCGGACTTTGGTCATGGGAACACTCGGCATAAAGGACCGTTCGTCACCAGAACAGTGGTTGCAAAGTAGTCTGTGTTTCGGTGAGAACTGGGCCAATTCATGCTTCACACAGCAGAAACTCAACGCCTGGAATTAGTCCTACCATTTCTTTTTTGGCTAACAAAATGTATTTGTTAGCCCGACTGACAAATAAGCTTCGGACGCTCATAGTAGGTAAGTCTACGTTCAGGAGAGTTTGAAACTAGCGAACAGTCAACGTGCGGGACTTCGATGCTGTTGTACTAGACATGATCGTGCCATTGTTACAATATTTTTTTTTCTTTACACAGCTTGCAGAAAATAAAATTTTGCTATATATTTGGTATGTTAAGTTAAGAAGTACTGCATGACAATCATTAACATTTCACTATTCCGTTAGCATTGTGTCCGTTAATGGCACCCATACTTAGGGTTAAACAAACCACTCTAGGTAGGTCCGAGCGAGGAAAAAAAAAAACGGTAATGTCTTATATCTTTTAGGAAAATTAGTTTACGGGTGATACTTTTTAGAGATTTCGTGGTCGTTCCTTGTCGTCACCCCGTGCGCAAAAAATGAAAACAAAATTGCATCTTTCTTCTTTTACAGCGAGGAGAGAGAAGTCGGGACTTCCCGTCTGCCGTCGCGCGCGATGCGAGCAAAGCGGGCGGCAGCTTTAGCTTCCCGCCAAGAATTGCGCGACGAAGGGAGAATCATCGTGTCGTCTGCTTCAAATACTTTTATTCAAACATTACTAACGTTATGTGAAATCCTAATTTGCAATATCCCGTTGCTACGCGTATTAATCGATTGTTTTAGAAACTTACACCGCGCTTACCCACTGGCTTCACGGATCACTGGTGGCAGTCGTCCCTGGCGCCCAAGATGCCAACCACGACGCCTATGAGAACTACCCACGTCACACCTCCGTCCTTAGGCACCTGACGGCGCCATTCCAGCCGAATTGAGCGACCGTTCGACAGCTATCACTTTCGTTTCTTCGTACATTGTGGGCGAAAAACAAATTTGTCGTTTCAAGGTTGCAGGGTTAAAGTGTGAACTTGCTTTACTTGTTTTTCAACTTGTTTTCTTAGCTATTTGTGGCTCCGCATTTTTGTTTTTTCGATAGTCTTCCGCATCGGATTTTACTTGATGCCAGACGATCCTTGGTATTCAAAATCGATTACGCGATCGACACACTCCACAATATTGCAAGGAACGCCCACTTATCGATCCGATATATATGTATGATCTTCAAAATTAATAGAGCAGATTTCGTTCCACTATTTACTAGCCCTTGAATGTGTCCTACGGTCATACCTAACATCCTCCGGATCTGGCATGCTGCAGTTCTGAACGATGTTATTATAATTATAATTCTTTCGAAGAGAAACAAAATAGCTACACTGTGCCCCCAGAGCTATGAAAGTCAGAGTTGAGACCGACCAGCTTTAAAAATTGGGTTGTGTGTATGTTTATACAACCTAGAACTTGGTCTGCCTCAACGGGCGACGAGTCTCCCAGCTGTAGATGACCAATTTAGCCAGTGCAGTACAACCGCTCGCCTGGGGTCTTTAACGTGCACCACGCAGTAGTGGTGCACGACCGCACGCCGGTACGTTGCTCATCCAGATCGAAACGGGCAGGGGTGGGGATTGAACCCAGGATCCCTGGGTTCTGCAGAGCGAGCTTTCGCTCCACGTGCTCCGAGCTGGTGTGCGCTAGCCCACTCCGCCACCGATCCCCCATCGAGCAGCTTTAAAAGACGCGTATTGTGCGAGGGCTTATGTGAAAAGGGTCCTTCGACAAAACTCCACGGCAAGCTTGCAGATTGTGTTGCCAAGTATATAAATTATTATACGCTAATTATTTAATATAAGATTTTTATGAATATATGTCTATAATTAGTTTCTCGTATTTGAAATTGTTGATCATAAAGCAGATTTAAAGATAACGACGAATTTATTACGAAACCGAAGTAGTGCTCTTTTGCGCGAAAAGAATCCCTCGCCACGATGTATAAAATAATCAAGTCTTAATAATAGTGTTTCGTGTGAGGAGTATTCCGGCATGACAAAAGATTCTCGTACGAGGTGCCCTGGGACAAGTTGGCCTACCGCACCGTTTCAACTAAGACCAGTTGACCTGTGACGACTGGACTTGTGACGAGTACTTCTAGAACCTAGTAATTCACAGTTTACAGTGGAAATCTAAGAGATGCTTACATGTGATTCCCCAATGTAATTTATTTGTTATAGTGTGAGGCGTACACAAACATTATATAGGACAGAGTGAGGCAGCATTTAGGCTGCATTTTAAATATAAAAATAAACTCCAAATCTTTCCCCAAACTGCCGCTTTCAAGACATCTCAGCCTCCCGCATAACACATTTGATAAATTATTTGTTACACATTTAAAGTGATAAGGGCACTTCGTCGAAATACACAACTCGTAGCTGGGCTATTCGTCACTTAAAGCTATTCGTCATAAGGCGATCCGTCGCTGCCCTCTAAGAAATGCGTGCTCGTCTACTTACCCACAAAACACTCAAAGAGTCAATCTCTGCGATATACCGAATCAGCTCACGGAGTGATGAGGCGGAACATTCTTTTAGAACTAAAATGGAGTATGCGCTGTTGCATTAAGCAATGTAAAGCGTCATGCTTGCATTCCGTAATGTCACAACGCAGACTTAATTTTGAGGTCTAAAGAGATGTTCCGCATCATCACTTGCTGAGCTTATTTCGTAGATCGCAGAGATTGGCTCTTCGAGTGCATTGCGGGTAAGTAGATGCGCAGGCATTTTTTAGAGTGTGGGACAACTTGTCGAAAACCGTATTAAAATGTTTGATAATATTGCTGTCCACGTGCTAGCTTTTTGAGCGATCGGTCGCTTTTGTTATTCAGCTTCTGTTTAGTGTCCTTCTTAGAAAGTTTAATTCTTCGTTTCTTTTAAGGTGTGCAAACACTTTAGTTCACTTTGGAAGCATATCATGTAAAACATCCAGGAGCGCGACACAGCTACTGCTCCTGCGCGGCACAGACTCAGCATGGGGAACACGGAAGTAATCTAACTCGACCCCGTGAGCGACGCATTCAGAGTGCGCGTGCACGACACAAACTGCGCATGCGCTAGAGGGCCAGAGACAGCGAATGCGCGGCCAAAACGTTTCCCGTAACAGCCCACAATGGCTTGGCAATTTGCCATTCATTTTGTTTAGAGCGCAGCTATTAGGTGCCCGATTCCGGCTTGAGCGGCGTCGCCGTTGCCGTCACCGTCGGCGTAACCGTGAGGTCACGTCACCTCAGGGAGGGGGTCACGTGACCATAGGGGGGGACACATCACCTCAAGGAGGGGTCGTGAACTCAGGGGCGTCACGTAACCTCAGGGGGGGGGGGGGGGTCACGTGACCTCACGGTTACGCCGAAGGCGACGGCGACAGCGACGGCAACGGCGACGCCACTCAAGCCGGAATCAGGCGCCTAATAGCTGCGCTCTAAACAAAAATTGATGGCAATTGCCAAGCCATTGGGGGTGTTACGGGAAATGTTTTGGCCGCGCATTCGATGTCTGTGGTCCTCCTGAGGTCACACGACCTCAGGGTGGCCAGGTGACCTCAGGGGGGTCACGTGACCTCAGGGACGGGCGTCACGTGACAATGAGGCCCCCGTGAGGCCACGTGGGGCCCCCGTGAGGCCACGTGGCCCCCGTGGCGGAGTAGGAGGCAGAATGACGAGGTGAGGGGGAGGGAGGAGGGGTATACCCTCCTCTCGGTACCCTTCCATCCTCCTCCTCATGAGCTGCGATCTAATTCGGCGTTACAAGGAGTTGTAAACGGCTTTCATTTTTCATTACTGACTGAAAGAAGTGCCAAGATTCTGGTGCACGAGACATAATTAGTCAGTGTCTATGACGAATTAGTGAAAGTCTGATTTCTTGTGTTGAAAAAAAAATGAAGGAAAGGGTCGCTGTTAATTTTACTTTCTTGAAAGAACTATGATCGATAAAGATCAGAAATGTGACAAAAATAATATGTATAGATGTTTATAGTTAGACGAATTGTCAGTGTGACGAACTGCCCTATGACGAATTGCCCAATGTGACGAATCTCCTTGCTATCAGTTGACTTGTGACGAATTGCCATTCGACGAAGTTTCCTACACCCACTTTTAAAATCTGGATTCAAATCGAATTGGGAACATGAACAACGTGAGTCATAACTTATATAGCTGTTTTACACAGAAAAGAAGGAATAATTTAACGTCCGGAAGCTCTTCCATTGATTGAGGCGCTTTCGAAAAAAATATTAATTTGAACGACAATAAATTAACAAAAATACCGTGCTTATAATTCAGTGGTACTCAGTTTAAATGTAGATATGAACAATCTGTGTTTTGTTTCGTTCCCTTATACTGTGATTTTTTCAGTTAGTTACTTTTTTATTTACCTGTTTTTGCGTGCTTGCTTTCGCACTTTTCGTTTGTTGCAAAGCAAAGTGTGACCTATTGTGACCTAGATATTTGGTGACCCCCGTGTTCGGGTTCTTCCCACCTAGAGCGTGTCCCTGATTCCGTGCGAAATATTTAAAAAAAAAAAAAAAAACTTTTTTTTTTAAATAAGCTGTTCGATTTTAAAACAAACTAATTGCGGAAAAATCTACAAGGCCCGGCAGACAAAAGATTATTCAAAAGCACATCAATTAGCAGGATCATTACCTAAATATTAGTATATAATTTAAATTAGTGAAAATAAACATACGGTTTAAATCAGAAGCTTCCTGAGCATCATTGAAAGCCACTAAATCAACTCTTTTCAGAAAAACAATATAGGGGAAAAGCAGCAATTTACGGCGTACTAAAAAAAAAAAAAAAAAAAAGCCCAGCTTGGACACGTTTTTAGGTTTCGGTTTCTTATCGGGGCGCATCTTTGTGCCAGTGGTGTACACGTTCCTTAAAAAAAAAAAAAAAGAACGAAACGTCGTTCCTCGTTACTTCTGATTTTCGGAACGCGTTCCCGTTAAAAGTTCCCTATGTGGAATGGAACTAAAAAGTTCCTTTCCACATGGAAAAGTTCCATATGTGGAAAGGGTGATGGCTGTAATGGGCTTTAGATTTCTGGGTGTGTGAGAATTCGTGAAAGCAAAGAAAGTAGCCGAGTTTGAAACGTCCCTCTTTTGGTGTCGTTTCCTTCGACTAAATGTATTGCTTTCTCTATCGCGGTCTCGGGCACTGAAAAAAAAAATCATTTTCTACCATCTCTCCTGCATCCGACTGTTACCAATCGGGGAGCACAAAAAATAAATTCTAAGATAAGTAACCTAATTGTTAACGAGATTTTGCTCTTCGTCAAGATATTGTTTTTATACTTTTAAATATTCGTCCTTAGAAAAATATTTAAGATTACCCGACAGGACGAAAAAAAAAAAGGAACGCCGTTCTTTTTTTCGTTTCAGTAAAAACGTAACGAGTTCTCGTTTCAGTTCCACCGATGCCCAATGGAACGGCGGCGTTCTTTCGTTCTTCCTAAAAGGAACCCTGTTCATTGGAACGCCGTCCCGTACAACTCTGCTTTGCGCCCGCGGTTTCTGCTCCCCGGTGGTCGCGTTGCGAGAACACCAAATCGCCTTCCTCGTAGGACGGAGGGGATACAGCCTGGACGCGAGTGCACGCTTTAGTGTTAGGCTGCAAGTGGTGTTCAATCGGTTAAGGGACGAGTTTTAGCCGAACGCTCACGTGCCACACGTTCACGATGTGTGCCCCGGGCCGATTCGTGGTAGGTCATGTAGCAAGTGTAGCTCTAATAACATGTTATCTAAGAGGGCTTGGAATGTTGTCGGCTGCGCTTCTACTTTTGGTGAAACAAAATACTAGCAACGATATATTTCGGTGGCGGCCCCCAACGGTTGGCCACCTTAATTACTTGTGGTACGCGTTCTTCTAGAAGAGAAATAAAAGTCGCTTCTCTATTTTTTTTTACACCTGAAACGCGTTTCCGCTACAGCTACATCAGATGTAAAAGCAATACTTTCGATTGTAGTTTTAATATCGAAACTGGTCCTTACACTAACGTTACTTTGGCGTATAATAATTAAATATTATATCGGATAATATGTAGTTGAAATGAAGCGAGCGAGTGAAAATATCAATATTTAACAAGATTATGAGAAATAGAGAGATAGTCGCAACGAGTTCATTTGTCTCAGTTCTTTCCATTATCCCTCGTACATTTTTTTTTTATCCCGTAAAGTCGCCTCTATTTCCCTTCTGTACCCCTTGGGTCGCCGCGAGCAAGTCTGGCTCTGGACTTATGTCCCAAAGGTAGCAGCGGAGTGGTATTTGAAGCTAACTCGCCCCGAGCAGAATGAACATAATTCTTAAATGTATGATTATCGAATGAACCATTATAGAATGTCGCGACTTCCGGGTTTTCTGGTATAAAAAAACTAGAACAATGAGCGAATTAAAAAAAAAAACACATCTTTCAGCCTTTCAATTCTCGTGAAGAAGGAAGACCAGCGGAACTGTACTCGATACACTGTGGGCTTCTTCTTCGTCGTCGTCTGTTTTTTGCGCTGTCTCCTACGATGAATTCCCACCAACGCGCCCAACTATCCATTCTTATATTATAGCTGGAAAGGTTGCCGGCATCTACGAGCGACGGCAGAAACCATACCGGTTGTGTGCTTGACGCCGTCGCTTATACATGGCGGTAGCTGTCCAGGTAGGTTTGTGTCGACATACACGGACACGATCCTGGGGAACCTAGCCCTTAACATCTCTGCTGTAAAAGAAGAGGAAAGGAGCCTCTTGGAGAGAGTTTGAGTGCGAAAAATTACACCACAACAAGCACAAAAAGGACTTTGCGTGAGGCCAATATAGGTCACTGCTGCTCAAAAGATCCAGCGGATATTGTTTCAGTGGTCGAGGGAGTACCCGCGCTCGCTCGAGCCCGCTTTCACGTATTTTCAGTCCTGAACCTCCTCAACCCCGTTTTCTGCTACGTGGCACCAGTTATTACTAAAAAAAATGGATTTATTAAATTATAGTCGTGAACCAAGACAAAGAGCAATAAGAATGGATAAACAGACAGGTATACTGAGCTTTAGGAGCAGAAGATATACAAGAGTTCAATAAAGGAATGGAGACAGAAAAGTGGAAAGTTGGGCTAGATGGTAGTCTTTTATCCTGACTTAAAAACGCACAAAAGACGAGGAAAGAGTAAGGAAACTTGTTCGACGGACAAGCGCTTTAGGGAAGAGTACCGTACCGCTTTTGGAAAGAGTGAGGCACAAGTGGGCTAGCGTACGTGTAGGATATCTCAAGAAAGCTATATCTACAGTGTGTGGCTCGTCTTATTCTGGCGTGCAGACGTCGGTGCACGTCACGGATCGGCGATCTCCCTGATTCAGTTTGGCAGAGGAATCCTTATAGGGGTGGAGCACGGAAGTTGGCGACGTTTGGAGCCAAGTCTGAGTCATCCTCTTAGCCGCAGTGCCCAAGGGCCAGTGCCCGGAGCAGGGCATGATAGTGTGTGCCGCCAAAAAATCCCCCGAGTCCAAACGGCACCCGCAGCTCGTCGAAACACAGCAAAAACCAAAAACATCATGAGCCATTCACCTTTGATGGTGGATGACCAGCGAAGCTGTTTATTACACGACACAGAACCGCCCCGAGGAGCCGGAGGAAAGTAGACACGCGCGACGGGATCCGCACCCGGGAGAGCGGAAGGAAAGGAATCTAGGCACGCAAGCGCTTGGAACGTCGAAAAAGAGAGTGCTGTGCGAGCGTAGACATGGCCGACGCGGGTCCCACAGCGGCGAATCTTTGAGAAACCTTTATTATCTACCGGAGGGTCTAATGATCTTTAATATGCTGCTTATTGACAGGGTTGGACAGTAGCGTGATACAATCGTATCGTGATAGTCATTCAGAAATATATTTTTTATCTGTAATTCTCTATAGCGAGAGTTTTTTTTTTACCTTTATCTGTATTCCTGTATCGAAATAAATTTGGAATGTTTCTTTGTATCGCGATACAATCAGGGGGAAATGTATTTCGTTACATTTCTTGATAATTAATCGCCCCCCCCCCCCCTCGTCCCAAAATACCAAGTCCGAACGCCTCATTTTCTTTTACTTCTGAGGGCAGCAGGCTCAAGGAGATGCTGGGGCATTGTTACTATGTTGAACAAGGTTCCTTCAGATTTTGGAAACAATTTTTCTATGCGTCCTCCTCTCTTCTGAGAAGTGTTGCGTAGTCGGTGACTCGAACCAGGTGGGGTGCCACGAGTGGAGTCATAGCATCTTCTGCCGCAGGCCCCTAGGTAGGAATTTCATGAGTCATTGTTTGCTAGCATCCAACGACCGCTGCTATCAGTTTCTTTTGCCTTAGCTTATACATAAGGCTCCGTGTTTTCGGATAAATCTGAAAAACTCCGAAAAACACCCGCCGGTAAAATTTTTGGTCAATTCGGATTTATCCGATAAACTCCGATTTGTTATGTGCCCATGCCACCCCACCCCAAAGCAAAAAAAAAAAAGTATTTTTTTTTTTTTTACAATTTGAGCAGCGCAGTATCAATGGTCCTGGGAAAATGACACCATAATTATCTTTCAAGCCTCGAACCGTTGTAAAAAGGGGGTCTCACGGCTTGTCTCGTCAAGGTTGGTTCAGGGAAACAGGTCATCGTACCATTCGTGTCACGACAGAAGCCAATCTTTTGTTTTCCAGTTTGGGCCATGGGATTTGGGATTTAAAGAAAGGAAAGGGTATGTTTCTGGGGGTAACAGTGAAAGCTATGGACCATAGAGATTGTATAAAATACGGAAGAGGGGCAGTTGAAACTTCTCTATTACATCCGTAGCCACTTCACCTCGCGCGGCCGCGGGATAGATTGATGAGGATGACTACGAGCTTCCTTGCGGCTACCTCCGGCAGTGTATTGAATTTAAGGTATCGATGTTTATCGAAGCCACACTTGTGTGCGACTTTTGTCGCGGGACAAATTAGTATTGCCAATGACACCAACGCCAAATTCAACCGAAGAAATCTTAATTGATACAAGCTCGTTTTATTTTTTTTATCTGGCATACGTTTGCATATGGTTATTATTTATTATTTTGAATAGGAAACACTGCGAAATTAACCTCCAAATTTAGGAGAATTGGGGATTTACGAAAATAAACTCCGATAAACACCGTATTTTTGCTAAAAAATAAACTCCGAAAAACACCCTCCGAACTTTCACGAAAAATAAACTCCGAAAACACGGAGCCCTACCTATACAGTACAAGCAGCCAGAAATTCTGAGTCACAGTCCGTTGCAGCACGAGCCTGGCGGTGGGTGACTTGAAAGAGTAGGATTACTCACGAAGTGAAGTTCAACACATATAAGAATGCGACTGCGCCCGTAATATTGCACGGCTCAAGCGTGCGTCATCAGTCAATGTGAACGTGACCCGCTGCTCTTGTGATCCGAAACCCAGGAAGGAGGCCAGACGTGGCCTCGCTATGCCGACCCACACTTCGTACACCTGCGACTCGTTTCGAGCTCGCTGTTTCTCGGAGAGCTCGCACCTGTGCCGGCAATATCAGGTCGCAATCCACGAGGTCTCTGTTTCAGTGATGCTGTGCGAAACGTGAGGACTGCAATCCATGCGTTGGTGGCGGAGGGTCGGCAGGAAGGACCGTCAAAACAAGGATGCCACCATATCGTTTTTTTTTTTGTTTTTCAACCGTAACATAAGATAAGACACGTGTTCCAGGATGCTTTAGGGGGTCACCTATTCTCGAAAATTCCAAATGACACTGCCTGCACGATCTTCAATAAGGTAATCTAATACGAAAGTACGTATTGTCCTTTCATACAGTAGCGTGGGTGAAGTTTTATGTTCGAGTCAACACATACAAATATAGAATACCTAGTTTATTCCACCGTGACATCATGTGATCAATGTTAACAGAGGCGTCCTTAATGGACAGGGGCGTGGTGACGTTTTGATGGAATTTAGGGTGACATCGACTTTATTTAGATGTCGAAGTCTTTTCGCATCACTCGTCAGACACACAAATGTCAAAGGAGGGACCACAGTCAATCCTTGATGAAACTTTTTATGAGCCCATTGAAGACTCCTTTTCCTCGGAAACCACTACATTCAAGGCAAAGTGCAAAGCTTAAGGGAAAGTAATTTCGGGATCCAAATCTTCCACTTAAACTTCAAGCTTCATCTCAGTTGGCCTCTCAAACAAAGTTAAGAAATATATTGCAGTATCAGTATTTCTGTATTTGTATTTCTCGCCTGCCTAAAATGTATTCCTGTATTTTAATTTCCAAAGACTTTTGGCCTCTATTTAAAATGTATTTCCGATACGTATCGCGATACACTTTAACATATATATTTTAGTATCAGTAATTTAGCTACTATTTTAATGTATCCCAGTATTTTTATTTCCAAATACATGTTTGAGTATTTCTTCCCAACCCTGAGTATTGATAAATAATCTCCTAAATAGACGTATTGCTAAATTACCCACTGCGTCAAGGGCAATACAAAGAATGCTGTTCCACGCGCCGCACGTGCCGGCGTCTGCAGCAGCATAGCCTCCATTATACTGAGAAAGCCTGGTAGACAGCCACGAGAAGCGGCCGCCGAAATGGAAAAGGCGGAGCGGCCGACAGGCGCCCCGCTGCGGCGAGACGCCGAAACACACTTCTACCCAACGATGGAATGTCCGCTCGTGCTCCTCGCGTTCCTCGTGCTACCGCTTCTATTCTCATTAGATTTGAAAACCATGTTTGTGGTCCTCGCCGCTGCAAAAACTGCGCGCTGATGTCCACGTTCCCCGAGAAATGGCTCTTGGATGCTCTGTGCTACGAGATCCTCGCGCTCTAAATATGCACCTGGGAACTGTATGGCTCCATCGTTGAACTGCCAGGCTTTGTGAGTATAGAGGAGGCTATGACAGCGTTAACAGTTCTACACTCTAAAAATAAATATCCCGTTTTTCTCCTTTCTCGCACAACTCTCGGACAGACAATCACCACAACGTACGGAGGCCACTCAGCGAATGAAGATACCAAAACATATGTTTAGACCAAAAAACGCAGCCTGAGTTGTGACATTACGCAATGCAAGCGTGACGTTTTGCATTGCCTAATGTCACAACTCAGACTGCGTTATTTGGTCTAAACATATGCTTCGGCATTGTCATTCGCTGAGCTACCTCTGTAAGTTGCGGTGATTGGCTCTCCGAGTGTTGTACGGAAAAGCAGACGCAAAGGCTTTTTTTTAGAGTGAAAGCAAAAGCCTAAAACAAATGGCATCATGCACGCGCGTTTGTCAATGTTTTATTTTGGTATTTGTCACGATCCTTCTAGAACGTGGACGAAGGGGGCCGAAGTACCCGCCGAGAAAAGACGACTCGCAGCCTGGTTGTGAGGGTGGACGATGACTGACCGGGGCGACGTAAGCTCCACGGCGTTTATTCGCGCGGTGATCAATGTTGTACGACGAGGCTGGCGGCCATCGACGGGTTGACTGGAGGGGGCGCTATGTACTTGTCACAACCCCTCCCCCCAGTTTGTTTTTTCGAAAAACAAAATACAAAAACAAACAACGCACACGACCGACACCAACTCGGCGTCTGGTCGTGCCAAGTCCTGGCCGGTCTACGACGAAGGCTACCCCGGCGAGTAGCGGTCAGGTGGCCTTCGCTGCCGCGTACTCCGCCTGGTCGCTGGTGTCGACGGGCCAGGTGTGGCAACGCCGGGCGCTGCCGGCATCGGTCGCGCTCCACCCGGTGGAGCCGCAGGGACCGGATTTGGGAGTGGCACCGGTCCAACTGGTGCCACAAGACTGGAGACTCCTGTCGCCTCCGTGGTGGGTGGCGCTCCACTGGCCGCGACTGGTGCGGTCGTTGGTCCCCCTGCGGGCTGGTCTCCCGAAGTGACGGCCGAGGGTACAAGCCCGGTCCCGAGGCGAGGCCTGACATGGTCGGCGTGCCGGTGCCAGGTGGTCCCGTCGGGCATGCGGACGAGTAGCGACGAGGCGCTCGCTGGCGAAACCACATGTCCGGCAGACCAGGGTGGGCCAGGACGGAAGTTCCTGGCGTAGACCGACGCTCCCGGCTCCGGCAAAGGCCCGGGACGGCACCCTCGGTCAGCAGCCATCTTCTGCTTCAGCTGCTTCAGGAGCGCCGTGGACCGGAGGTCTGGATGCAAGACGTCCAAGGGTGTTTTGACCATCCGGCACAGCAGAAGCTCGCAGGGGGCACGGCCAGTAACCTCATGGGGTGTGGTCCGGTACAGGAATAGTACCCGGGCCACCTGTGTCCGGAAATCCCCGGGCTGGCTCTTCTTGAGCTTGTCCTTGACGGTCTGTACCACCCGCTCGGCTGCACCATTGGAAGCAGGGTGGTACGGCGGAACCAGCATCCGGCGGATCCCATTCCTCTGCAGCCAGTCCAGGTACTCTGCGCTGGCGAAAGCGGGACCATTGTCGGACACAATGATGTCCGGCAATCCCTGCGCCGCGAAGATCTGCCGCAGCGCCGCAATGGTCGCGCTGGCCGATGGAGTGGTGACTGGCAGTTCCTCCACCCACTTGGAGAAGGCGTCCACTACCACCAGGAAGTAGTGGCCCTTGAAGGGTCCCGCGAAGTCCACGTGCAGACGGGACCAGGGCCTCTGTGGGAACGGCCAGGGGGGGATCTCCACGCGACGCGAGGCTCGCTGGTTCTCCAGGCAGACCTGGCAGCCTTGCACCTGGTGCGCGATGTCCTGGTCCAGGCCAGGCCACCAAACGTGCGACCGTGCCACCATCTTGGTCTTTTCGACGCCAGGATGCCCCGCATGCAGCAACTGCAGGACCTTGGCCCGGAGACTTTGTGGAATCACCACCCTGGAACCCCACAGCAGGCAGCCTTGCTCCTAGCTCAGCTCGGCGGCCTTGTGGCTGTACGCCTGATGACGCAGCTCCTCCCCTCGGGACACCGCCTTGACCACCTGCGACAGGACCGGATCCCGGCTGGTCGCCTGCGCCACCGCAGTCCTGGTGAGCACCCCCGGGTAGGCCCTTTCCAGCAGGTAAACGTCAGCTGGCTCTAGAACGGCAGCAGGCACCTCCGGCAGGGGCAGGCGGCTCAGGGCGTCGGCAGGTCCCAGGTCCTTCCCAGGGCGGTACACCAGCTTATAGCTGTAGGCCGCCAAAGTCAAGGCCCAGCGTACCACTCGAGGCGATGCTTGCACTGGGACAGCCTTGTCAGGTCCCAGCAGCCCCAGCAGCGGCTTGTGGTCCGTGACCGCCTCGAATTTCCGGCCCCTCAGGTACTGATGGAAGCGCTCAACCCCAAACATGAGGGCCAAGCCCTCCTTGTCGAGCTGGCTGTAGCGTTGCTCTGCCGCATGGAGACGACGAGAAGCAAACGCCACAGGGCGTTCCTGACCATCCTGACCCCGGTGCTACAGGACGGCTCCTACCCCGTACGGCGACGCATCTATGGTGAGGACTACAGGCTTGGCCGGATCGAAGTGCACCAGCACTGGAGCCTTGATGACCAACTCCTTGCTGTGCTGGAAGGCCAAGTCCTGCTCCTTCTTCCAGGCCCACTGCTGACCATCACGCAGCAGACGATGCAGCGGCTCTAGATGCGTCGACAGGTTGGGCAGGAACCTCCGGGAGAAGTTGATGAGGCCGAGGTAGCTCTGAAGCTCCTTCTTGCTCTTGGGCTACGGTGCCTTGAGCACGGCCTCAATCTTGCGGGGTGCCGGGGCCAGGCCAGCCTGGGAGATGATGTGTCCCAGGTACTCCACACTGGGAGTCAGGAACACGCACTTGTCCAGCCTCAGCTTGAGACCGGCGTCCTGCAAGCGTGTCAGGACGTTGCGCAGGTTCTGCAGGTGGTCCCCGTCGTCGGTACCGGTCACCAGGATGTCGTCCAAGTACACCGCCACCTGGCTCATGGCCCTGAAGAGGTTGTGCATCTCCCTCTGGAAGATGGCTGGGGCTGAGGCCACGCCGAACGGTAGGCGCGTGTACTGGAAGAGTCCCATGGTAGTCGAAATGGTGACATACTTCCGGGCGGCATCCTGGAGCACCAGCTGCTGGTAGGCATCTCGAAGGTCGAGCTTGGTGAACTTCTGTCCCCCGGACAGAGCCGACCAGAGATCTTCTATCCGAGGCAGCGGGTACTTTTCGACGGTAGCGACGGGGTTGATGGTGACCTTGAAGTCCCCGCAGATCCTGACGCGGCCGTTTCGCATGAGGACTGGAACAATCGGTGCGGCCCACTCGGAGGTCTTGACTGGCACCAGGATCCCCTCTCGCTGAAGCCGTTGCAGCTCCTGGGTGACCCCGTCCTTCAGGGCGAACGGCAGCGGACGCGGCTTGAAGAAGCGAGGCCGGGCTCCCTCGGGAACGTGGATGCCGACCGTCGTGCCGGCGAAGGTGCCAAACCCGGCTGGAACAGGGACTGGAAGTCGGTCAGGAGGCTCGGGACGTCCTTCACTACGTGCACCGCAGCTTCCTGGTACTCCGGCAGCCGAACACCCAGCGAGTGAATCCAGTTCCGGCCCAGCAGCGTCGGCGACGACCCCTTGGTTAGATAAAGGGGAAGGATTGCCTCCCTGTCGCCAAGGCGAACGCTGACTTGGGCCCGACCCTGGACCTGGGAAAGCTGCCCGGAGTAGCTGCGCAGCATGACGTCTGACGCCTCGATGGACACGCCAGGGAAGGTCCGCTTGAACAGCTTCCCGGCCATGACCGACACGCTGGCCCCTGTGTCCAGCTCCATGGTGATGGGGTGCCCGCAGACTTCGACATACACCAAGTAAGGTGGCACGGACGATGGAGGCTTCTTCGTATGCCACACGTCGAAAATCTGCGGGTCCTCGGCCACGACGTGGAGCCTCGCTAAGGAGGGACCCGAACCTGGTGCCGCTCGTCCCCGCCGCTTTCTCTTGCGACGGCCACCCTGGCCGCGGGCTTGGCTGGAACCCGGGCTTGAACCAGGCTGCTGCTGCTGCTGCTGCTGCTGCTGGCCGCCGCTCGTCCTCCCCCCTCGGCAGACACGTGCGAGGTGCCCAGTTCTCCCGCACGTGAAGCATTGTGCTTGGGCGAACTGGCACTGTGAGGGGGAGTGGGCAGCACCGCAACGGCTGCAGGCACCGCTCCTCGTCGCCATCTTGTTCACCGCCGCTTCCGCTGCTTCCGTCGACGGTGAGCCGGCCGCACGCGCAATCTCGCTGGCGTCCTTGGCTGCTGCTTCCATCGCCTGCGCTGCCTTCACCGCGTCGTCCAGCGAGGGGTCGGGGAGATCCAGGAGTCGCGTCTGCATGGCGGGGTTGTTGATGCCGCAGACAAACCGATCCCGGAGTAGCGAGTCCAACTGGTCGCCGAAGGCGCAGGTGTTCGCTAACCCTCGTAGCGCAGCGACGAACTGCCCGAGGGTCTCCCCGTCCCGGCGGCTCCGGTTATTGAAGCGGAACCGCTCCATAAGCGTGGACGGCGCGGGGCTGAAGTTTGAGCGCAGTGTGGCGAGCAGCTCACCCAG